>CM014086.1:13984854-14200638 GCA_004119915.2 Collichthys lucidus | reverse complement strand
ACCGCGGGAGCAATAATGGCATGCGAGTGATTATCACTGAATAAACTTCTAAATCCCTCCTAAACGTAACTCGCCACGCATATTGTGTGCATATAAGGGTACACTTCGTTAGAGTTAGAGGTGGCGTGGGATTTGATATTAACTAAGACAATGTCGAAATGGATAAAGTTTGATGCGTCAAACCTAAAGGGAGATTGTTGTGATTTGTCCCGCCCCTCTCCCCTCTTCCTGAAACAAAGCAGGGGGCAAGCAGCGAGGTTTTGTTTCTCCACAACTAAAACAAATTATGGTGTGCCCATTTTTTTATTTTTTAAAAAGTGACAAATCTACAATTCATTCACTCACTTTGCAATGCGGATGATGATCAAGTCAGGCTATTTACTGTCACTGCCTGCTTCAAAGGCAATGGTATATCAAGTACAATATAGGCTACAGTTGTAAAATAGGCCTAAACATTTACTCTAAATAATCTTTGTGTCATCCCAACATTTCTCAAATGTGCAGTCAAGCTCTGTTGCCACTGTCAAGCCACAGTCCTTTGAATGTGTCAAGCCAAACTATATATATTTTTTAAATAAATAAAAATGAATAAAAGCACCGAAGTATGTGGGCTATTCCTTTTAAGTGGATATAATACTGTATAAGCATTAAGCAGACACTTAAAAAAAGCTCAATGGGCTTCAGACATGATTGTCGTTTTCCTGTATTCATGTTATTATAAATAAATGGCTATTTATTTTAACTTGAGACCTGGAATATTTGTCATTTTTTAAACTTTTTTTAACCCATATCGGTATCGGAAATCGGGTATCGGAAATCGGGTATCGGCCATGGGCCATGGGGAAAAAATCGGTATCGCATCGGCCATCAAAAAACCCGTATCGGTCGATCCCTATTTAAGACCACCGCATTGAAGAAAACATTCAAGTCACATGATGATGATAAGGTACCATCAAGATGTCTGAACCCTCATATACGGCAGAGTCACTGCATCAGAAAGATGATAAGCGAGCCCACTCAGAAATGTCATTCATCTGCATGTCAATGGTACCACACATGATGGAGGGCAGTTTGATGGACAATGTCGACATAGATGAAGCGTCAGTGTCAGTATTCCAGGGATAAGAACCATTTGATGATGTGTATCGTGGGCTTTGTTACTTTGTCATACACCATACATTGTATTGACATACATTATTATCTATTGAATAAAAAGACTTCAATGTTATCTTCAATTTCATGATAAAATGTGAGCTCTTCTTTCACCAGCTTCTTTACATCAAGCACACACCAGTGAGAAAATTTAGCACACAAATGTCTGAGGGTAAAGTGATGTAGTCTGTGCTGTATAAGTGTCATCACTGTCACAGTGGTTCCTGTTTCTGCTCACACTCTCTCCAGCTGGGTGGAGTCGGCCTCCGGTCCAGCAGGACTTAGTTCACACAGGTAGAAGAGCGTCTCTTGGCTGGCCTCCGCCTCTGTCAGAGGCTCCAGGCGGATCAGGGAACTGCGAGCTGGCTGCTTCAGCTTCAGGCTGGAGTCCAGCAGCTCTGAGGGTGGCTCAGCCTCCACACAATCACTCGAGCTGGAAGAGGGCTGGAGGTGGGCACTGGAGGAGCTGGTGCTCAGATCCACCTCTGGAGGAGGGGTGCAACCATCAAGGAAGGCCAGCAGGGGACAGGAGGTGTATTGGATCAGCTGCTTATCTGAACACATGACATGAATGGAGTTTAGTAAATGGGAGTATGTTTTAATAGAATGCTATTCATCCCGAGTTAGAGGCACTCCACGTTTCAAACTGATTTTCCCCGCTCAGACACACCCGCTGAGAGGCCAACTCTGGTCATTGGCAGCTCCATAGCCCGAAATGTGAAGTAAGCGACACCAGGGACCTTAGTTAAATGCATCCCGGGGGCCAGAGCGAGCGACATCGAATCTTTTTTTGAAACTGCTGGCTTAAGATAAGCGTAAATACAGTAAGATTGTTATTCACGTTGGCGGTAATGACACCCGGTTACGCCAATCGGAGGTCACTAAAATTAATGTTTCATCGGTGTGTGAATACGCCAAAACGACGTCGGACTCCGTAGTTTTCTCTGGTCCCCTTGATAAACTAATAGTCTTTCCACAGAATCCTCTTCTGTCTGACCTACTAGTTCATACTACTGGACTATAAGCCTTTGTGTAGAAACTTCTACAGCAGATGTTTATCTGATAGTGCTGTAGCCAATTTAAGGAAATGATTCCTTCAGTATTGAATTCATGTCATGTCTAACTGTAACAGAGGACTTGTCTGCTTCCTTTAGCCCTCACAAATAGATCATCTTGTTGATAGTATTACAGGCTCATTACAGACAACTCTAGACTCTATTGCACCTCTGAAAAGAAGACAATAAACAAAGAAGGCTAGAACCATGGTATAGCCAGCAGACTCGTAAATTAAAACATGAGGCACATAAATCTGAACGCAAATGGCGTGCCACTAAACTGGAAGAATCTCATCTAGTCTGGCAAGATAATCTCAGAACATACAGAAGGCTCTCCGTAATGCCAGAGCAGCCCATTACTCTTCTTTAATTGAGGAGAATCAGAACAACCACAGGTTTCGCTTCAGCACTGTAGCCAGGCTAACAGAGAATCACAGCTCTAATGAACCATCTATTCCCTTAGGTCTAAGTAGCAATGACTTCATGAGCTTCTTTAATGATAAGATTAACTATTAGAGACAAAATCCATCACCTCTAGCCCTCAAAAGGCATTGATCTGCATTCTGATACAGCAAGTTTGGAAACAGCTGTAAAACGTAATATGTATTTAGACTGTTTTTTCTCTCTCACCTTCATCAGATAACTTTAATCATTTCTGCAGCTAAGCCGTCAACCTGTCTCTTAGACCCCATCCCAACCAGGCTGCTCAAGGATGTTTTACCTCTAGTTAGTCATTCCTTATTGGATACGATTAATCTGTCTTTATTATCAGGATATGTACCACAGTCCTTTAAGGTAGCTGTAATTAAACCTCTTCTTAAAAAGCCCACTCTAGACCCAGAGGTCTTAGCCAACTACAGACCGATATCAAACCTTCCCTTTGTGTCTTTTAGATTGGAGCCAAAGCTTTCAGCTATCAGGCTCCTCTTCTGTGGAACAAACTACCAATCTGGGTTCGGGAGGCAGACACGGTCAACACTTTTAAGAGTAGACTTAAGACTTTCCTTTTTGATAAAGCTTATAGTTGGGGCTGGCTCAGGTCATCCCTTAGTTATGCTGCATAGGATTACACTGCCGGGGGATTCTGTCAGTCATTGTAATTGTACAATATGTTTGTGTTGATTTGTCCTGTACACTGACATCCATTGCACGTTCTGTCCATCCTGGGAGAGAGATCCCTCCTCTGTGGCTCTTCCTGAGGTTTCTTCCACATTTTTTCCCTGTTAAAGGGTTTTTTGTGGGCAAGTTTTTCCTCACTCGAACCGAGGGTCTAAGGACAGAGGGTGTCACTCCCTGTACAGATTGTAAAGCCCTCCGAGGCAAATGTACTTTGTGACTTTGGGCTATACAAATAAAATTGATTTGATTTATTAACCAAAAGCATAAGGTCAGCAAGCACCTGATAACATAGTACAGTGTTTCTCAAACTTTTTCAGACTAAGGACCACAAAAATTTTTTCAGGGACCACCTGACCCCGTCTTCAGCCACCTATCGATCATTGTTTCCCATCCTCTCCGTGCCTTGTTTTAGTTAAAGTTCACAGCTTTTTGCTGCTCTTTTCTTTGCTTTCTTTCCTTACTTACTGACGTGACAGCGGAATGATTTTGTCTGTAGGAGACGCCGTGGTCTTAGGCAACAATTTGGGCACTGCTAATTCAGATTTATCTTCATATATCCATTATACATATTTAAAAAAATATTTGTCTGCATTTTTGTTTAGAAAACAAATTCGCTTTACACTTCAAATAATGTTAGGTAGGACTAGGGCTGTATCCTGTAACCAATATCTCGATATTTTTAAGCTATATCGCGATACACGATATATTTTCGATATTTTTGTTGTTGTTGTTTTGTATTGTTTATTTCTAATAAATATTGTCATTATTTCCATGATAGCATTGTAATTGCTCAGAATCAACGTAGAACAGTAGATTTACACTTGCTGTGAGACACACCTCTTTATAGCATTTTAACACTTGTCATATTTTTTATGAATTTTTAATACATTTCATGATGTAATATGAGCTTTAAAGCTCAATAGCTTCCAGGTCCTGTGACCTATTGGCTCAAATCAGTGTAGAACAGTCGAGCTACACCTGCTATACGACACACACTCTTTTTATAGCATTTTAACACTTGTCATATTTTTTATGAATTTTTAATATATTCATAATGTACATATGAGCATTGAAGCAGTGCAGAATCATACTTGGCATATGAGACACTTTTTTTAAATCAAATTTTAACCATTCTTCATATTTTATAAATAATTGTTTAATACATTTAACACCCACGTTTTATTTGAAAAACCGGAAGTGTCCACACGCTGCAGTAAGCTAGCGCTGACTTTCCAGTTTTTTAAAAGTGTTTGCCATAAAGTCGGCAATAAGGGCGCACTTGAAAATATTGGAGCAGCTGACGTGACCACGCGAAAACGAGAGACGTGACCGCAGCTGTTTTTCTTCAGAACCAAGTCGTCCGTCTCCATCTTCAATTACCTCACTTGGACTCTTGGCTTCACCTCTCCTCACTTGATACAGAAAGTACGCATGCGCAGGGGATGTTTCTGGGTGGGCGGGGCAGTGTGCTGCGTGCTGTGAGCAGCAGGAGTGAGTGACAGGCGAATCCCCGGAGAATTAAATGCAGACGGCTTAAAACATTTACATGACAAGTACTCGATGGTCGCGATATAGTCATTTCATACATCTCACGTAGAACAAGCCGCGATATATCTAGTATCCCTAGGTAGGACTCCACAAACTTGTGTGGGAAATTCGAATATTTTAAGAGATCCTCTCACGGACCACTTGAGGTCGCTCGCGGACCAGGACCACACTTTGAGTAACACTGACATAGTATCATTACTTACATATACATATTAATGAGGGATTAGAAAGGAGTAGCAAGTCTGAGCACACATGTGCTCCCAGCAATTAACTCTGAGACTCACTTATGACAATGTAAGCAATATGTACTGTGTATTCACCTATGTTTATGCATGACCATTACATGGATGAGTTGTATAATTTTGCCTCCTTTCACTGGACACAAGGTATAATCAGGGTGTATGACTAGTCTCTCTCTCTCTCAGAGAATACTCCACTCACCTGTGTTGTCTTCCTCTGTCCTGCCTCGATTTAGCTGTGTAGTGTTTTCTTTGGAGGACACACTCTCCTGAAAACGCACAGATAAAATGATGAATACAACCACACACACACACACACACACACACACACACACACACACACACACACACACACACACACACACACACACACACACACACACACACACACACACACACACACACACACACACACACACACACACACACACACACACACACACACACACACACACACACACACACACACACACACACACAAATCTTGTAATTTGAGAGTCAATGCACTGTCTCTTTTTCTCAAGCCCCATTGATTGATTAGCATAAGTAACACAAATATTAGTCTCTGAATTCATCCTCTTGGGACAATAAACAGTTTCTGGGTTTCTGGTATCTGGGCCAAAATTTCTTCTGCAGTACAATTAGCAACTTAAAAGCTGAATTGACCAACGTGTTTGTTGTCCACTGCTCTTCACATGGACAGCCAAAATCTTGTTCCCCACCTACAGATTCTGTATTCATATGCAACATGAATTCAAACATTTTACTCTATTAAAACAACACCATCTATCATTCTGATAGATAAATCAGAGCTTGGTAATGAATTGATTTGTTTGCACAGCCAGCACACACATGAGGTTAGCTTCTCCACAGTGCTGAAATCAAACTGATTAGATATGTTGTGTTAAATCTGAGAAGACATTTATCAGGTGAGTGCTTTTTGGTTCAGTGTGAATGTGATATCATTTTACCTCCAGGGTGTCAAAATCAATACCAAACTGTTTTCCATAAAGCATGGCTTGGAAGTCCTCCAGACTGCAGTCAATACTGTCCAGATAGTCCATCAGCTCTACCCTGACCACACGCACACACACACACACACACACACACACACACACAGTGTTGTATTTAGAGTTTAGTAGCTTCAAAGGAAATGGAAGAAAACAAAACAAAATTCTAACATGAATAAGGCAGTGAGCACATTTAGGATCCTTGTGGTGGTCTGAGGGTAGAAGCTCTGAGCCTCTGTCTTGCTTTGGTATATCTAATAATAATAATAATGCATTTTATTTCAGAGTGCCTTTCAAAACACCCAAGGACACTATACAAAGATAAAAAGCAATAGAAATACAAAGATTAAAAAGGCAATACACAATAAAAAGCACAGGCTGTAAAATATAAAACAAAGAAATGATTAAAAGTCAAAGTGCATAAGCTAACTGAAACAAATGAGTTTTTAGTCTAGATTTGAAGAGGGGTAAAGAGTCAATATCTGAGTGTCATCTATTGTACGTTCAGATAAATGAAGCACTCTTCACAGAACCTTATGCTGGCCTTGTTTGAAAGGTCTATGCGTACTCACAGGATGCATTGCCACTTCCATTAATAATTAAGTCGGCTTTGAGGTGTTAGTGTAGAGCAGGGGTCGGGAACCTTTTTGGTTGAGAGCGCCATGAAAGCCACATATTTTAAAATGTATTTCCGTGAGAGCCATAAAATATTTTTTAACACTGAATACAAATAAAAGCATGCATTTTTTAAGTCCAACAGTATAATAAGTCTCTAAATTTATTCTTTTAAATAACGTAGCTAACCAATAGTAAATAAAATACTTCTTAACATTAATGCAACTTCTTGTGCTGCATGGTCCTGATCGTGCACCTATCCCCATAGCAACCGCTGTGTTTCAGATGTAGACGCGCATGCGCATTCACATACTGTACTTCTGACTGAACTCTCCAGTGGTTAGCTCATAAGCAGTTTCTTTTCTGAGCTGTTCTGTATTGTTAAACTAAACAAAATAACACAAAACATAACTGCTTACTCTCCTACTGATTTTAATTGGGGCATTTGTATGGAAGAATTATCCTATCTTTATTCAAGAGCGTACATTTTCAGTTTACAGTAGTAGCAACTTCCCGTTCAAGCTGAACACCAGCTGAATGGCAGCCGTCTTCCAGCTGATTTCCAGCCAGCTGCCTGCTAAGTCCCGTGACCGGAGTGACCCCCCCCCCCCCCCCCCCCCCCCCCTTCTCCTGGGCGTGTCTATTTTTTACTGTAACTCCACCCATTCATGTGATTACAGGGTATGACCAGGAGATGGAGCTTCTCTCACAGAGTTCTTTAAAGTTGTTCTACCTTGAGATGACGTAGCTTACGCACCTCATTAGCATTCTTGTTGCTCAACCTTTCGTTTGCGCTTACAGTAACGGGCTTTTTGGTCTCCCAGTGTCACACAGATGACAGAGCGGAAAATGCAGCTGGTTTGACTACTGCATACTGTATATACTGTATATATACATGCTGTGTTTATATCCAACATGTCAGCATTCACCAAATCAACATCTAGGTTGTTCAGTCTTCACTAGTGGTGAGCCGTTATCGGTGTTAACATGCTGCGTTAACGTGAGACTCTTATCGGGCGATAAAAAAATATCACCATTAATCTATTCTCAAATCTGTTCCAGCCTCTCAGGTCGCTTTTTTACTTTTTGATTTTTTTCTCTTTTGTTGGTTCTTCTTCACTGTAACTCCGTGGAGTCCTGATCTCCCTAGCAATTTAGAGAGTTTTGTGCTTTTGTCGTGTTTTTCTCATGGTTTTTCTTGGTGTTTTTTAAAATGCCGCTTCCACCTAGACAACTGCTTACTTTGCGAAACAGCTGATTGCTCTAGTGCCAGCCGGCATTGGCGCAGTCAGCGGTTCGATTGGCACATTAATCTAAGGCCACCACTAGTCTTTGCATAATTACAGGAGCATCTCTTCTCTTGTGCTTGCACCTCTCTTTCGCTTATCTGCATGTAAACAACAAACTAACCCTTAAAAAAGTGGCAAAAAACGGTTCGGACGTCATGGGCTGCCAGGCCTGTGTGTCAGACCTGCCGATAAAAGCGAGAGGTTTTTTTTAATTAACAGTTTATTTGGAGGGGAGGGCTCGTTGTTGTTGTGCACGACATAGAGCTGCAGAGAAGAGCATTGTGGAATCCCTTTGTGATGCAGGTATTTACTGTAGTGCACGCTTTGGTCCAGGTAAACCATACAAACCACTCATTAGCATTCTCATTGTTTGCACTTGATGGGCTTTTTGGTCTCCCAGTGTCACACAGATCACAGAGCAGAAAATGCAGCTGGTTTGAGTACTGTATACAGTAGCCTTGTGATTTGAGTGTGCTCATGAACATGAATGACTCATTTTCATTTTTTGTCCATTCCATAGGCTGAATGGCGTAAAGTGTAAATGTATGAAATAAGTCAAGTATGTTTGGTTTTAATAAATTTTGCAGTATATGTTATGTTTTTATTCTACATGGACACCACTGTTTATTTTCCACTATGCCCCCCTCCATTATAATAATACACCGCACAGCTTTTGAAAGTCCAGAGATAAGTCTGTTGAAAAAGTCCACGGTGACTCTCGTTTGCCAAAACGTCTGTATGTCCTCGACGAGCTCCTGTTTTGTGCCTGGCCTAGCCTCCTTGCGAATAAAGTCTTTCATGGAATGCCTAAATATATTTTTGATGGTTTCGTAAGCTTATACTGCAAACTTTATTAAAACCAAACATACTTGACATATTTAGCCTATGGCCGGTAGTGTGGTGGGTTGTGCAGGCACCCCTGTGTACAGGCTACCGTCCTCGCTGCAGCTGGCCCCGGTTTGAATCCCGCATCAGACGGCCCTTTACTGCGTGTCATTCCCCGTCTCTCTGTTGCTCTTCAGCTGTCATATCCATAAAAGGCCCAAAAATATACTTAAAAACGGACGTTACGAGCAGTTTTCTTTAATAACACGTTTATGTTGGCATGTTGTTGTTGTGCGTGACATAGAGTTGCAGATACGAGCGGCTGCAGCACTGCCTCAGTGTCATCTTATCAAAACCTTTTTTTCCCCCTCATCAACTGATCCGCTGATCGGGTCACCCGCTAACCCCAGTGTATCTGTTCAGATGCGTCATATGTTACTTCTCCACTGGCTGGTACCAGCTCGACTCGGTTTGGTTCTGCTCGACTCGACACGGTTTGGTTTGGGAGCTACCGTTCTCCACTACAAAATAGTTGAGGTACCAGTTGCTATGGTGACCGGAACATTCTCAGAAAGTATCAGACTTTAACGCGCGCACAGAGAGGAGAGCACTAGACTATATGTTTAAGAGAAAGATGGACGAAATAAGAGGTATTATATTTCTGATTCTTGGCCTTTGGCTGTTTGCCACATTTCAACGGCAAGTGGCTTATCAAGCAAGGCTGGAAGCAGCAAGGCGGCGGACCGCAGAAAAACTAACTAACTGCTGTGCTGTCAAACTGAGGCAGAGACGGAGCTGAGGTAATCGAATGTCGCGGCTTGACAACGACACTGACGTAACGGCAATAATGACTACGTCACCATTTAGTATCGGCTCAGCCCGTTTGGAACCTCGGCAAAGGTGGTACTAGAAATGGTACCGGGTACCAGGTACCAAGTTTTAGTAATGGAAAAGCAAAAAAGCCGAGTAGAGTCGAACCGAGTCGAGCTGGTACCAGCCAGTGGAGAAGCGACTTTAGTTTAGACAGTCTACCGTGAGAGCAGAACATCACTGCTCCCCCCCTTGTGGACAAATGAGGCATTGCAGCTAGTTTTCACACAGACTGCTTAGGGGCGTTTCCAGTCAGGGCCTCACTGACTATGTCATCGCGGGGGATTACATTTCGTTCACGGACCAGCGAAGGACCTGTGAAGGACCTGTGAAGGACCAGTCACGGCCCCGTCACGGAAACACAGGAACTTTTAAGTTGCTACATCTGTAAGAGCATGATTTCTCCTTCTTCTCACCTTCTCCCGCTCAGATTTCTGCTGCTTTCTTTCAAAATGTGTGCTTGGATTCAAAACATCACATGCTTGTGCTCACATTTCTTCTGCTTGGAGACAAACATTTCGCTTGCACTCAAATATGTCCTGTGCGCGCTCAGATCTAATGTGCTTGCACTCAAAACGTGTCCTGTGCGCTCTCAAATTTTTTCTGCTCGCGCTCAAAACAGCATATCCTTTCAGGTTGAAGTGTCTGCTCAGACTGAAGGATGTCCCGCCCTGCCATCCCAGCCATTGCACTCTTGCTACATGTCATATTGTGATTTTAAATCAAAATTAATTGATGACTGTTATAGTAATAGAATCCATGTAACCAGCTGATTCTCTTAATGAAACGTTTGAAGGCAGGGCATAATTAGGTTAGTGTTGGTTTGGCTTCCACAAGAAGAAGACTTTGAGCAGGATTCTGAGCTCGGCAGCCCACTGAGCGGGAGACGAGATGGATGGCCAAAGACCACAAGTAAGTTCATTGCTTAATGTTGCTACAACTCAAAGCACATTGTTCATATAGTTTCAATATGCAATCTGTTTGTATGCTGGCAAGGATGTTGAGGTGACCAGATTTCCCAAATCTAAAACCGGGACAGTCTGCGAGTGACCGCAATGTTTGTCATAATTGGCCTGATTAATCAGAACCGTTATACAGCGGCAACAAGTTAGATACATTATATGTTATAAGATTGTACATGCAGATAACAAGAAAATACTTGATTATTCTCTGCGATATGAGAGTCAAAATGATAACCGTAGGCAAGCGTGCATGTTCACGTAAAAACGCATGTGTGTGCACGAGCATTACGAACACTCGCAGAGTGTCCCGGTTTTAGATTCGGAAATCTGGTCACCTCAACATCCTTGCCAGCAAGGATGTTGTGTCGTGGTTAAGTACGCCAGCATGAGTGGTGTACTTAACCACTCAGCTACCGTAACACAGGTATGTTGTCAGGCATATTTATAGTATATAAAACATCCCGCCAATATAAAATTAGAAACAGTCTACGATAAATGGAATCATACAGTGTCTAAACGACGATAACTCTTTTTAGGATTATTTAAGATAATTATACATAAATAAGCTGGCGCCTTAAATAGGTGACATTCAAATAGCTGGCTAGTATGGTAAATTGGTGTATTTTAAGAGAGAAGCAGTTTTACAAACAGACCATATACCTGCCCCTGAGGAGCGTTTAAAAAACGACAAAGGAACACACACAAGATTGGGCCAGACTCTAGCTGTCTCCCTATTGGCTGGTGAAACACACCAATTTTAGCGCAGGGCGGGACATCCTTCAGTCTGAGCAGACACTTCAACCTGAGAGGACGTGCTGTTTTGAGCGCAAGGAGAAAAAAATTTGAGAGCGCACAGGACATGTTTGCAAACGAAATGTTTGTGTCCAAGCAGAAGAATTGTGAGCACAAGCATGTGATGTTTTGAGTCCAAGCACACATTCTGAAAGAAAATAGCAGAAATCTGAGTATGAGCACAAAATCTGAGCACAAGAACAATAAATCTGAGTACGAGAAGGAGAAATCATGCTCTCAAACTGAAAATGTGCGCCCTTTAATAAAGATAGGATAATTCCATAATTTTCCAACCAACGTAAAGACATTAAATGTGTGGTACACGAAGGCTGGGCGCAGAAGAGACCACCGGGCTCTCTTCGAGGAGAGATGCCAGGCCAGGGCTCCGTCCAGCACGGACTAAAACACAGCACGGACAGCTCAGAAACTATTCGGAATGAGTTAAGAGGATTTTTTAAAAACAGACAAAGTAGTTTTCAAGACTGCATCTTGCTAGCAGATCTATTTTCTGACCAGAGTGCAGCCGTGACTGCATACTGCCACGACTGCATACCACCACTGAATCTTTTAGTGGTACGCAGTACCGGCTTAATGTCTCTCTGCGAGCCAGATGCAGTCATCAAAAGCCACATCTGGCTCGCGAGCTATAGATTCCTGACCCCTGGTGTAAGAGTGATTTCAGATGGTCATCATTACTCTTGTCTGTTAATGTCAGGAAACCTGCAAACACACTGTGGGTCATGGTGTAATATAGAGTGTTTTGCTCAACAAGATGCAGGGGCTAGAATTTCTATGATGTACTTCTATTTATTCCAAGTGTTTAGACCCAGAACTTCCAAAACTGTACAGGAGTGTGCCATTGACAGGGAAAAGTGGTGGAATGGTAGATTTGGAGTGCTGGTTTGTTTTTCAGGGATTAACTATTTTAATGTCCTTTGGAGTGTGTTGTAGCATGTTTTGTCATTTAGTTGGAAATGTTTGGCTATCGTGTATAAAAATAGGATCTGGATTTTGTCTTAGTTTTGTGCTTTAGCCACCGTGGAGAGGCTCTCCAATGACTCCATGACTGGAGACCTAAAGGGGAAATGCCACGCCCTGAAAATGACCGTAACCTTCTGTGACACTGATCCTTCTACAATTTTTTCCATGTTCTGCCAAACACAAAGAGTCACCTAGTTCAATGATATCATCTGGTGGACCCAAATAAAACTGATATGGGCAGTGCCTGTACGTTGGCTAGCAGGATGTGTTGTATTTAACCCCTCCGTGTTCCACTTCAGTGTTTCATCCAATGTTGAGATGGATGTGCAAATGGACACAGAGGTGGATTTGCTTATCCATATGGTCAGGATTAGAGTTGTCACGATACTAAAATGAGTAACCACGATACTATACCAGACAAAGTATCACGGTTCCGGGTAATACCGCGATACTGCGGCCTTTTTTTATTATTATTATCTTTATAAACTGCAATGTATTTGTACAAGTTAGTTTGAAACGACGACGTTTGTTTTTTAAGCAAAATTAGTGTTGCCACTGACGAAGACGCCACGGCAGACTCGCTGCTCGGGCCCGGTGCTTCTGCCACGGTGAGTGTGTTGTCTCGTGTCTGGGCGAGACAGAACTTTAGCTTGTTGTTTGTTTTGAAGCGAGTTTCTATCGAAGCGGAGCTGTCTTCATGGAGTTCATGCTTGCCGGCAGAAACACGCTAACAGCCAATCAGCTAACAGACGGGCGGACCCAGCGTGCAACAGCCTATCACATCCCTGGACGTCACCAGTAACGGGCAAACAGCCAATCATTCAGCAGCTGTGTAGTTCGGTTGCAGCACATGCCATGTTTTTTTTTTACGAGTGAGTAGCATGCAGTGAGAAGCCGGGAGGAGGGCAGAGGCAGCCGCTATGTAGCGGAGACTGGCACCGGTAGTATAGTAATCCACGGTAGTACCGTCGTGTAAAATTTCTAGTATAGTAGCGACGGGTATGATTTGGTACCGCGGGGTACCGGGTATACCGTGGGTATCGTGCAACTCTAGTCAGGATCATACTTGGTGTTTGTTTTCCACAATGTTTACTTCATTGGCTGAAGCGCTGACTTAAACATTTTCTAATGAGTGTCTCAAGCCGTATTCACACCGGGGACGTAAGCATCGCAGTCACTGGACCTGATCAATGCCAGTCTAATCAATCAAAATATTCACACTGGGTGCGCTGCGGAACGTCTCAGCAGCACCTCTGCAGCACCATCATTCCGTAGTGCTTCTATTTTTGATGTGAGCCGTTGCTAAACCGCATAAATCTCAACAGAGCAGATTGCACCAGACAGGAAATCCGACACAGAATTAACGTAATACACTTCCGCCCCCTTGTAAGATAAAGGATTCTTGCATGATCTCGTGTGAATCTGTCTGTCTGTCTGTCTGTCTGTCTGTCTGGCTCGGTGTCTGGCTGGCTGTCTGGCTGGCTGGCTGTCTGGCTGGCTGTCTGGCTGGCTGTCTGGCTGGCTGTCTGGCTGGCTGGCTGTCTGGCTGGCTGTCTGTCTGGCTGGCTGTCTGTCTGGCGTGAGTTGACGCCGGGCAGAGGACGGAGCAAAATCGTGTCGCAGCCGTTTCGCGACGCTTACGCCCCCCTGTGTGAATCCCCAGACAAAAATGATCATTGTTCAATAGATTTCACAAAAATTACGATTAATATTCCACAAATTTTGCAGAGCTCGTGGAGAAAAGTCTGCACCTTTTAGCATTGTTATTGTGTTACTGTCAGATTTGCACAGACTGTTCTGCCATTACACGTTATTCAGGACTATGAATATGTATTTTAATAGATATACCACCATGTATAATACAACACTAGAACTATAATTCTAATTAGAAATGTTTTCACTTACTTGCCCAGCAAATTGATGTTCTGTGATATTGCTGCATTTTCATTCAGTATTGAGTCCATCATCTTGACTGGGTCCTCCAGACTCAGGCCTGAGGATTTATTGAGCTGCAGAGCGCTGCTGGTGGCTCTACTGCTGTCTGAAGTCCTGCTCCTCTGGCTGCTATCTGCTGCTGATGGTGACACACCAGCCTCTGTCTGTTTGATGTCAGCTGTGCAGGTTGTGCTCACCTTTGTCTCAGCAGGCTGTACTGCACAGCCATCCAGCTCTACTTCCACGATTTCTATGTCACTGAGAGAGGACATCGTCATACAGCTTGTCCCATAGAGAAACTTCTCTACCATGAATTAACTGAAATCATTTTGTTACACTGACATGTAATCAGTCACTAAGTCACACACACTATTTCGCTGATTTTGGTGAAACTGGATCATATTTTATGGAGAAAATGTTTTCTGCTTTTCCCTCTGATGTCCTCCAGCTGCTCCGACTCAACTCTCTGTGATTTACTGAGTTTCCTGATAGACAGTGAAGTAAACTGCTGACAACTGTAGCTGCTGTTAGCTAATGTGCTAATGCTAATGTTGTTAGCCAGGCTGCCTGGGCTCTGAACTCAGAGCACTGCCTTTTTGGACCACCAAGCCTGTGACATAGGTGAATGCTGACAGGGAGCAGAACTGGTGCTGTGACAATTTAACAGGACTCAGCAGCCTCTAAACACATAATGGCAGAGGACAACAGGCAGGAGGCGATGGAGTGACCACGCATGAAGCCGCCAGACAAGATCAAATCTGGGACTGACTTTTAGTGGATGGTGAGAGCTTGGTGAAATAAAAGGCTGAAAGACAGATGTTGAGCTGGGCTGACTGCTGCTGGACTAGTCGGTAATATTAGCTGCTGCTATGTCTGCTGTTGTTGACCTTGCTGATGTTTGGCTGTTAGCAAAGTTGTACTAAGCAACTTAATAGGGCTGCACGATATGGCCTATAACCAATATCTCGATATTTTAAAGCTATATCGCGATGCACAATATATATCTCGATATTTTTATTTCTCCTGTAAATCACTATGAATGTTAAATTCAACCCTTTGATGCAAAAAATAACATCAGTATAATGATTTAAGTAGACCCTTCCATTAGATTAGTAACGGCTGCGCTGTTTTAGCTGTGCCCTCTGCCCTGCGTCCACTCATACCAGGCGCGTCTTGACAGCATAGCGAGCCGGCCGTATTCACGCGAGAATCCTGGACGTATGAGAGACCCCGCGATAAACTGTATATAAAGAAAACAACAACAACAACAACAACAAATAGCTGACTTTGGTTCTCTGACGTGGAGGAGATTATAAAAAGCATCTGTTGTGTCATAATTTATTGTGTGTCTCTCATCGTTCATATTGAGACCCTCTGGTCATGACATAACGTTGATGTGAAGTTGTGATAAGCGACATGAACTGCGTATTGTGTTTTATTTTGAAAGGGGGCGGAAGTTTTATTATGTTGATGTCGGATTTCCTGTCTGGTGCGCAGTGCTGAAAGTGTGAGTGTTGAAATTTGCGAGGTTTAGCAGCGGCTCGCATCAAAAATAGAAATGCTACGGAATGCTCGCGGTGTGGCACGGAGAGAAACTTCTAGGACGCGCCCTGTGTGAGTGCTCTCATTGACTAGACTGGCAGCTATCTGCTCCGCGGCGTGTATGCCTCCGGAGGGGGCCAGTGGGCCTCATCTCTCCTCACTTGATACAAAAAGTACGCATGCGCGCAGGGGATCTTTCTGGGTGGGCAGGGCAGTGTGCTGTGAGCAGCACCAGGAGTGAGTGACACAGGCAAAACTCTGGAGAATCAAATGCCAACGGCTTAAAACATTTACGTGACAAATACTCAATGGTCGCGATATAGTCACTTCATACATCTCACGTAGAACAAGCGACGATATATCGAGTATATTCGATATATCGCCCACCCCTACAACTTAATCATGATAAATACATGTGTACAGCGGTATATATTTACCACAGTGGAATTACACTGAAAAACTGGGGGCACTACATGGCAAAAATGCTAATTAGTATAGTAGCGACCGTTATGATTTAGCACCGCGGGGTACCGTGTATACCGTGGGTATCGTGCAACTCTAATGCAATGTTACTTCAATCTACTGGCAGTTTCCACTTATTTAGAGTTTTGTTTGATGTTTTTTGGGGCGGCTGTGGCTCGGAAGTAGAGCAGGTCATGCACCAATCAGAAGATCTGCAGTTCGTTCCCGAAGTATCCTTGGACAAGATACTGGACCCCAAATTGCTCCTGAAGGCTGTGCCATCAGTGTGTGAATGTGTGTAAATGGTTAGATCCTCAAACTGATAAGCAGTTGGCACCTTGCATGGCAGCCAATGCCATCAGTGTATGAATGTGTGTGAATGGGTGAATGAGATATGTAGTGTAAAAGTGCTTTGAGTGGTCAGAAGACTAGAAAGGCGATATATAAGACAGTCCATTTACCATTTGTTTTAAAATAGATCACTGCTCCTGACCACTCTCTGCTTGTGCATTTTAGACATGTCTAAAACAAACCTGGCATATATTGAGCTCCTCTCTAATGCACCAGCAGAATTACAGGAAGTCTTTTGCATAACTTTTTAAGAAGGCCTTACGAAAAGATGACTAACTAGGAGTTAAATTTAAATAATCACATTCTGTATTTTGCCTGAGGGTGTAGGAATCAACAACCTGCAATTTTACTAGTCTTCAAAGGCAAGCTGAAGAAGTCCATGTCAGCTGTGTTCAATTGTTATATGGTTTAACAAACCTGGTCATAGGTTTAGTTGTGTGTTTTTTATGTGTTGTCCAGTTGTGCATGGTTCGAGAATACTGTCATTTGATTTCATTTATTTAGCTTTTCATTTTTTATTTTATTGTGACAAATAAAAAAATAGGTCTAAACAACCAGATAGGGACATATTCTTCACTGTTTGGTCAGAGTATTGTTTGAAATAAACACACTTGCTGTACCATAAACCCCCCAATGGACACTGGAGAGCATTGCTGCAAAGCACACACACTTTCCATTTGTCTTGCACCTGTCCCCAGTTGACCCTCCAATGCACCATAATCGCAGTTGCAGCGGTAGAACATTGTGAGTGTTTTGTCTTACCCTTGCTCGTAGGCTCTGGGCGACCCCTCGCTGATCTCGGCCATCACTTCAGTGTCATTCTCAGTCACGTCACAGATGATAACGTCATCTGATATCTCTGCACTCTTCACACTGTTCAGACTGCTGACAGATGACTAAACAGGATACACACGGTCAAAAATTATAACAATAGAGCACATTAATATTTTTAAACAAAGAACCACAAAATAACAGATCATATCACAAGATTTACGTATTGTTTGCTTATTTACCTGCTCCACACACACTTGCTCATCATAGATCGGATGGATGTATTTGGGCTTCTTTCCATTGCTGTTCATAAGAACTGGCCTGTCAAACAAACATACATATTTACATTATATCTCAACACTTCAAGTTCATACAGACTAGAGTTTACATTATGAATATTCTGAACAAGTTATGGATGTAGTTAAGACTAAAATATGACAATTGAAATAAATGATCTAAGTCATTTTAAAAAAGTCCACATTTTTTAATACTGAATAAAATCTGTTCAAAATTTGACAGCTCTTTATTTTTCATGAGGCAACTCTTGTCTTATTGAGAATACACATAAATAGTGACCACTTTGTGGATGTCTGGAGGGACACTGATTCAGTAGCACAGGGAAGGATGTAACAATGTTGACTCACCGTTTGCGCTTTAAGTTCACGATGCGGTTGTTCTGTACCAACGTGACGATGAAATGTATGAGCTGAAATAAAGAATGCCAGTGATGAACAGGACATTGACATTTTCTTTCAAAAAGCGAACAATTCAATTCATGACCTTCCGCTTGGGGGGGGGGGGGGGGTGACCTTTTTGATGAGCTGCTGTTGGTGGGCATGTTTCTGTCTCAAATCTGAGATCTCCCTCCACAGAGCTTCATTCTCCCTAAACAACAAAACAATAGTTACATTTACAGTCCAACCACCCCATCTCCTCCTCCAGGGTTGTTTCCACAACTTTACACTTACCTCTTGAGTGTAGCTAGCCTGGCATCAATGTTCTCCTGTTTGTTATGAACATTTTGAACATTTGCCAAGATCTTGGTCAGGTCTTCCTGTCGAATCTTAGTGTCCTCTGGCCGGGTGTTAGAAACCTGAAGTCAGAAATGAGTCAGATCTTGCATTTATGGTATCAACTCAACACTGGATGCATAGATTAGATTTGATTATACTTTATTAACCCCACAACAGGGAAATTTACTTACAACAGCATCAGAAAGTGTAATATACACTACAGAAGTAGAATAAAAGTGCAAAACACAATGAACGGACAGAAGGATCCTTCAGCCTATACAATCGACAAAAAACTAACAAATAGGCAATCAATAGACAAGTGGCTACAAGGCTACATTTTTTAAAATATGAATTATGTTGACACCTGGGAGGAGAGACGGATAACAATTCACCAAAGCAAATCTTTTCTATGTGAAATCTTGGCAATAAACCAGATTCTGATTGGATAACAGAGAGATAACTCCACCTTCCTTTTGATGTTCTCCAGCAGGTTGTCCTGTCCATGTTTGAAGTAAGGGTGCTGAAACTCCACTGGGCCGTCTCTCTCCTGCTTCACAATGCCTGTGTCAATGTGCATCACTTTACGGAATCCATCTGAGCCCACATACACATGTACACGTGTGCAGACAGACAGACAGACTTGGTAAATGAATGCGATTATAGCAGGCATTTCTCTAGCATTTGTCATTTTATAGAAAAAACAATCTGTTGATTTATAAAATAATGTTATGTTGATAATGAAATAATGTTCATTGAAGTGAAATAAACGTGTTGGTTCTGACTCTGGTATTTGGCTATGGTGGGAGGGGGATCAGTTCTAGGACAAGGGCTGCTGCTCATCCTGCCATTCAAACTAACTGACAGTGTTCACTACTTACCAGCTGACTAAAGCGGAATTAGGAACAGTCAGTGTACACGCATGGAAATGATCAATGCTGTCTTACACATGTTGAGCTGCCTGATGAAACTAGCCATGTTGTTGTGCTTGAAGAACTTCGGGAGAATCTCTTTGGCAAAGCGCTGCTCGTCCAGCACCAGGAAGCTGTTGCCCTCCTGGAAACAATGAAGAGGATGACAGTGAGCAGAGCTCCACACGGGCCTGTCTCACTCTCATTCAACACTTAAGACTGGGCCCAAAGCTCAGAGGAGCTGCTGACGTGACGCACAGAGGCTAACAGCAGAGACACAGTGAAGTGTGTGTCTAACGGTCAGTGTTTAGCTTTAGCTCATGCTCGTTACCTTACACGCTTGTGTTGTGTGAAACGCAAACACTTCACTGTTCTGTGCGTGATGTGCTTCACTTGCTGCGCTAACTTAAAGCTAGCCGTTAGCTCTTCCAGCTGCATGCTAGCAGCACACAGTGTGACGTTACCTGGCTCCAGCAGATCAGCTGGTTGCTGTCGGAGTCCTCCACCAGCGTCCACAGCTTAGTGAGGAAGGCTGGGACGTTCGAGCTGTGCTTCATGTCGGAGGTTTAAGGACAGTTCGACTGTGAGAATGTGCAGTGTGAGAAGAGCCAATCTGTGCCTCTGGGCAAAATAATGGCTTACTACTTCCGGTTCTAATAAACGGGAGTTCATTGGTCGATGTGACTTCACGTAACGACTCCTCACGTAGACAGACAGACAGACAGACATACGCAGCACACAGTGTGACGTTTCCTTAAAATCATATGATTTGTTTATATTTTAAAAACGTGAAAGCTTCTATAGAAGTCATGCATTTATACATTTGAATGAAGGGCTTCCGTAGAACTTTTTACGTTTTAACAATATAAATGATCACATTTTCACATGAAGCGTTTTACCAAGATAAAAGAAAATCCTCAAGTTTCAATTCATACTAATTTAATACTGATCCAGTTTTATTTGTCTATGTCAGGCCCAGAACAAAGCGGCAGACTCAGACGCGGAAATGGCAGGTTTGGAGGAAACTTTATTTGTTCCCAAGTTGCTGAACACAGTCTACAAAAATTACAACACAAAATGCTGCTCTGACCAGCACTCTAACTAAAAACTCTGCTACACTCACTGGGGAAAAGAAAACACAAAACGAGAAAGAAAATCGCTTCACCAAAATGGGAAGGAAAACTAAGAAGATTATCAAACAAAAAAACTCACTCAAAATGAGGGGGAAACAGAACTATTTATATCTACGACCTAAACTCCTAATCTGGCTAAAAAACAAAAACGATCCCGAAGGATGAAAAACTCAATCAAAAGAAAAGACAATCAAACAGAAAGTGATCCCGAAGGATGAAAACAGACTACAAAATACTATCTACTCTGAAACTCAAGGCTATGAAACGTACTAGACAGGAACATGAATCAGGCTTGGAAACAAGGTACGGCTTGGGTGCGACGAACAGAACGAACGAAGACACTTCGGCACGGGACAAGGGGAAACACAGACTATATATACACACATGAGGGAAATGGGGAACAGGTGGAAACAATCAGGGCGGGGCAGACAATCAGACTGGTGACACATGAGGAAGGGCAAGTGACCTGAAACGAGAGGAGAGTTAACTTTCAAAATAAAACAGGAAATGACAAGACATAACGAAAACCCAGCTTGACATCACCACGGTGTGACAGTCTAGCTGGAAACATGAGTCAAGGTGCAGAGAAACAGAGATGAATTTGAACCCATAATCTTCAATATATGTTTTAATTTTCAACATCAACAACCATTATACTGAGTGAAACCTTTCCACTCTGTCAAAACAAGCAAATCATGTTTATCAATGACCTGTTTCCTTCATTTTAATTATGCACATTTCAGGGTTGTTATTTAATAAGTCACTCCTTTCTAAAAATAAATTTGCCTCAAACCACCTGTCATGTCTCAAATATTCTCACAACTCACTACTGTCAGCTTGTGACAAAAGCCCTTAGCAATGTGACACAGTTACATAAAAACAGTAAGATGGGCAGTGTGTGCAATCACTGAATGAAAAAATAGGACGACAAGGATTGTTATAATGTATCACCTCCAACCAAGCATAAGTCTTAAGAAAAATGTCTAAATGTCTAGTCTACTGCCTTCCAAAAATCTTCCTGGTGACCTTAACCTCCTTATCTTGTTGTTTCTAGTTACTCAGAGGCAACTTGTGTATGTATTTGTGTCATGTCCATTTCAGTAACTAGCCACAAAGGAATCTGAGTTACTTGTTCGTAATACACATTACTCCCTACAGACCTTGAGAGCTTACTCCCCTGAAATCATATCACTTTGTTTTATCCACATATTATTTCATGAGTAAGTACAGTGTTGGTACAGACACAGAACTGATTTCAAAATGTTGTTAATCACATACAAGGCCTTGTCTGGTCCTCAGTATACAGTAGATCAGGCTCCTTTTACTTGCTTGCCACTGGATTATCTTGTGTCTATGTGATGAGGGTCAGACACTTGCCTCATAATTGAATTGGTGATTAGAACCTAGTGGAAGTTCTGGCGTACCTCAATATTATCATTTTTGTGTCATTAGTTTTCATTTTATTAATTATATATATATATATATTTTTTTTTTTTATTCATCTTTCATGTTATGAGTGGGTGGAAAAAAATCAAGAAGACCCCACAAACTGTTCAAGAGGGCCAGCTCTGACTGCTACCAGAGTCCGAATGTTGAAAAGGAGAACTTTAAATGTCACACAGAATTTGTTAGGGAGCTGGTAGAGATGCTCGAGGGTACATGTGAGAATGCTGGCAGCAGAGATATATTGGAGTCTTTCCAGGGCTTTATTGGACAGGTCAATTAAAAAGTTGGATAATGTTCAGGTTGCAGCCATATACAGCTCTGTTTTGTTGGTGTTAAGGCTGAAAATGTAAACTGTCATGTAGTAGTTTTCTGCATTTTTCAGTGTTTCTGCTAACTCTACTGTCTGCTCTCGGTAAAACTGCAAACAGAGGCCTTCTGGTCACAACTGCTGCTCCAACCTTTCTGTTCAACTGTCTGCTGTTTATTGAACCTGAATCTGTTATCAGTACTGTTGTGTACACTATACTACTGTCTCCTGGCTGCTGTTAAGGTTTAAGGGGGCATTAGTTTCGTATCAGTTTAAGATGGTTCCTTTAGAATTTAGGTAGAAATGTCAGAGTTTAAGAGATCTTTAATGTTCTTAAAAACATTTCTGAAAATGTGTGTCATCATTGGCCACTAGATGGAATCCTTGATTCATTGCAAGACCTGATGGCTGTCAGATCAACCGATGTGCTGCCAAATGCAATGAGTCTAGATTTTTAACTTTTTTATGCAGCCCATCGGCTGTATAAACAATGACACTTGTCGCTTTAATGCTTACAACACAATCTGCTCTTAGTGTTACTAAACATGTCATCTTAAACTAACTTCATGAAGATAACTAAGCCGAATATAGAACATTCAAAGAGGGCAGTATGTTAAGTTAATCACCATTGGCATATGTGTTTCATTTAAGTTTTTAAGGCATTTTTACGAGATTTATGAAATATCAAATTTCACATCATTTAAGATTTGCTGATTCTAAAATCCTCCCTTTGGCAACTAGCAAACCTCAAATATATGAATCACTAAGTAAAACAATTATTTGTGATGGTAAACATTGAATATGGCTAAAAGAGACAAGCATTCCCTCCCTGTTGTCAGTAAATTCTGTTAAATAAAGATCTTGAAGCTGCATCATTTTATTCTCTTTATTATCTACAGAATGTCTCTGAGGGCAGAAGTGAGTGTGGGTGAGCCTGTGCTTTCACACCAAGGCTCACCGACTAGTCACTAAAAAAAACCCATAATAAATAAATAATACCAAACCAACCTTAAAAGCAAGCCCTTGATGAAAGTCAATTATTAGCAGCTGTACCTGTAAAGGCAAGTCCTTGATAAATCACAGCATAAAATACACTGAGTCATGCTCTTCTGAGTAAATGCTGGGTAGAAAAATTGATACCAGCCTTTTCAGAGAACCTCTTTCACAGCTAAAAAAAAACCTGAGCAGATAGAGAGGGTTAGACTAGTGCACTTACTCAACAAAAGCATGCCAGGGTAAATTTAAAAGAACCAGTAAGTGACCGGGTCTAACTTTCAGGCTAGTAGCCATGACTGCTTAGTGAGGTTGACAAGTGTTGGGCTAATTGGATTGGAGGGTAATATTACATCAAAAGATGTCACCCGCTCTTTTGAAATGGCTGTAATTAGGACATTCTTTAACTTGGACACAGGGGAGATTATGAAGGAGCAGGAATCAGAGTGCATTACAGCCACCCAGGTGATACATGGTGATGCAAGTTTGAAGAGAATTTCACACAAAAAAGCATTTGTGAAAGGTTTGAAAATAGAATTCATGATTGGATGGGTGCAGTTACCAATTCTTCAAATCATTTTACAATGTGGATATTTTTTGCAGGTTTGGCCATCTGTCTGTTTTAAAAATACTTTAGAGACACAAGACAACCCATTCTACTATGAATTACACTCATATGACACTGTTAATTGTAAAATTCATTTTTCCACATATATTTAACAACATTTGAAGTGATCATTATTTAAAACCACTCTGTGAAGAATTTGAACATTTCTGTGGCTGAACTTCCTCCTCACAGTGTCGCAAAGTCAGACTACTGCTACTGAACCTTTGTGATACCAGTCAGATATGTCAATGTCTCATTAATCATCTGGGGATTTCAAAATGCCAGGGAGTTAGCCACTAATAAACATATGGCTCTGACTTCAAACTGATATATAGAATCACTTTGTAACATTGAAGAATATTTCTAAAACTGCTCTGAGCATCATTTTATGATACAATGTTGTTTACAAGCACACACTTTCCATGTCAGTGCCTCACAACTTTAGATTGGTTCCGCAATGCAGGTTTTTTTTTTCTAAAGTCTCTAATTGTTTCCATCCAAGAAAGTCTCTAGCCTCTATTGGGCTATTGGGAGAAGTTTTGAGCTTTTCACGAGTGGACTTATATATATATATATATATATATATATATATATATATATATATATATATATATATATATATATATATATATTGTTGTAAAGAAATATAGTTACACTGGGATGTTGGTGTACTGTATGTTATACAGTACATTTGTCCTGTGGAAAATTTCAGATCACCAATGAAAGCCACTGTGACCGCTTCTCTTGCGACCTATATAACCTATGCAGTGCTGGAGACTGTCTCAGCTCCAAGTGAGAGTAGCATGAGAACCTGATTCCTGACCCTGGAAATTTTCTCCTCAGCAGAGAAGAGTTTAATCAGTTGTCATGGAGATGGCAGTATGGCCACCAGAAGTATCATAGTGGGGTTAGTTAGCACCATACAACACCTTAAAATGTCTTCTGGTACACTCAAAAGACAGGATCACACCTCTGGTGTATGACAGCATTATGACATCACATGTCACAGCAGTGGGGAACACTACATCAGGCTTAGGGTTAGAGGTAAGTTTAGACAACATCTGTAAACACCACATCATAGCATCCAGTGGAAGAGGTGAAAGGTTGCTGACTGAGAATCACCACCACAAACTATCTTTGAACAGACAGAGACAGTAGCTACCATTGTTCCCCTGTATACAATGACCAATTATCAAGTGACTCAAAAGGTAGCGGACACTGATTCAAGATAATTTGAAATAATAAAAATATAATAATTGTGAAAACCACTGCACTCAAGGGGCAACTGAGACATCACATGTCAGCTCACTTTTACAGCTGACATCGCCACATCACCTAACAGCATCACAATAGATGTGCAGAACAGGAATTAATTACTACTTTACCAAACAAATACACTGAACAATATCACAGAACAAGCTATGAAAGATCCTAAACTGTGGCTGCTAAAAAAAACCTTAATGATAAAAAACACAGTTATGCGCCAGTGGAACTGATTAGGTAGAACCAACCTAGTAGAACCTGACTAATACCCGTGTGTGCTTTCAGAGCAGGTAAGAGGCTGCGTACTGAACTGAGCTGTGGAGCTGGAACACAGAGTGGTTGGAAAGAACAGACATTTTCCGTTGGATGGAGTACTTGGACACTGGTTTTATAGTTGTTGTTCTCTCTCATTACGTGATTAATATTGAAGTCTAGCAGGACAAAAAAGGCCCTGAAGACAGAAAACCCCCCCCCAAAAAACGGCATTGCTGCTGACCTCAGCAGATTTATTTTTTAGTCTAATATGTTTCGGAGTAGGCCAAGCAGGTACTAAACATCCTAGACTGCCAAAGCATGGTTTTTA
This sequence comes from Collichthys lucidus, assembly GCA_004119915.2. Classification (NCBI taxonomy): domain Eukaryota; kingdom Metazoa; phylum Chordata; class Actinopteri; family Sciaenidae; genus Collichthys; species Collichthys lucidus. The sequence continues at coordinate 14,174,867 of CM014086.1, read as the reverse complement.
CTGCACTTTCAAACAATGTTTGAAGTGTAACTGAACAGGTATGCCTTTTTATATTAAATGGCACTCACCAAAAAGTGGTTATTTTTAAAGAGCTTTGTGTTGTAGTGCAACAATAAGACACACCTCCCCAGTTTTTGTGCTCCTTTGTCTCATCTGCTCTCTTCTTCCTTGTAAGATATTCTTTTTAAAAAACAATATAAAACCTTTCTTTTTGTTTTTCTCTACTTACAGGAAGTTCTTTTTTCAAAATAAATGATTTCTTTGGTGATTTGGATTTCAAAACTTCCTGCAAGCCAGAATAAATCTAGCAACATATGTTTCAGCACTTGTAATCAGCTAGAAACTCAACAGGTTGAAATAAGTTATCAGAGGCCATAGTGAGCGATGCAAGGCTAGCAAAAAACATCACTGACCATATGTCACATTTGTGTGCGTGCAGGTGCAGTATCTTTTTGTCCATGTGTATATACTACCCAGAAGGAAGTGCGAAGACACTAAACAATCATATTAAAGCTATCATTAGTTTGATTGCGGTTTGGTATGGAGGAGATCAGTCAAGAGAAAGACAAACAATGTCATGAGGAAAAGGTCAAAAGCAGGGTCAAAAGCCAAGATTAAAAATGATCTGGAAAACTAATACTAGAAATTACACTGGAATGCATGATACAAACAACAAAGACAAAGTGCCAAAGAGACAAGAGAACAGAGAGAGAAGGGAGAGAAAGAAGAGGGGCAGTTGGGACAGAGACACACAACAGGAATGAATAACATAAAACGTAGGTAAAAACGTAATCTCCAGAGCAGGTTGACACAAAATACAATAAAACCTTTTGAAAGAATTGAAACAATTTGTTGTGAAACTTTTGCAGGTGTACATTTGCCCTTGCACTGCAGACTGTGTTTTTAGAGCTGAGGTACAGCACTTTGGAGAGATCTGCCCATATAGCTGCGAGCCACATAATTTCTATTTTGAAGCTCTGGTCTCAACCTTTGAAACATTAAATTGTAGAAGACAACTGCAAAACAAACTATGAAATAATACGTTGGAACTATGTGATAAACAAAAAATATAAACAAAGTAAAATATGTTTTATAGTTGACATTCTCGCATCCTGATGCTGCATTCCATCACTCTCCTTTTTTGGTCAAACTGCTTTATGTAGCCTGGAGATGTGATCTCATTTGATGTTTTTTTGCGACTGTATTTCAAGGCACATTCAAAATTCTTAAAATTGTCTGGACTGACTGACCTTCATGTCTCAAAGTAATGATAAACTTTTGATTTTTTTGCCATAATATGGATTACTACAGTATTTAATAGAGCTATTTACTGTATGCCAACACTACCTCTGAACAACACAAATGATGGTCTTAAACACATTAGGAAGAAGGCACAAAACAATTTTTTTGAGAAGGCACAGCTCTTAAATGGAAATGATTCCAGGTGATGACCTCATGAAGCTTGCTGAGAGAATGCCAAGTTGCAAAGCTGTGTCTAAATTTAGGGCACAGATCACTTCCTAATGAACACTTACTGAACACTTCCATCCATTGTAGAGCATGAACTCTTTCAATTATGGACACGTCTCCATCTTGGCTGATCTAAAAATTGTTTGTGCACACCAACTTACCCCTCCATGGATATTTCTGTAGAAGGCTAGTTTCTAAATGTAGTACTTTACTACTGCATATTAGATAAAGTTGATCTACTTGCATGATTTTTTTATCCACAAGGATGAATTATTGTATGTTACTTTGGCTTAAAATCTTGGCACAAAACTTGAAAATGAATCAGTTATAATCAGTTACAGAATAATGCAGTGGCCTTTAAAAAATGTTTTCACTGAGAATTCCTGGTATGACATGGGTTTCCAAACCATATAACTCATCTTGCTCCCACAGCTGGTAGTTATAGTTATAATTACAGTTATTGTTCTGTTTTGAACTGTAGCAAGTCCATGTTGGGTGAAAGATGTAATATAAGACTTCCTTACCTTAACTCCTTCCAAATGTCTTTGTAAACTTGTTATAATGTATTCACATAGTGCCAAAAAAGATAGCCATAACATGTTAATGTGATTGCTTTAAAACCTGTGTCCCAGCTGCCTCACACTTTTTATTGTATGCGTATTCATTTTGTTTTTACTAATGCTTTCTACAAGACACTGTGAAAGACAGAGATGCAGTCATTTTCATTTAACAACCACAGGTGGCTGTTCAGTAAATAGGCTGCATTTTTAGACAAATACCTCATCTACTGGACTGGATATCTATTGTATTTTGTAGGACACAGAAGGTGTGAAGGTTATATAATGGCTTATAATTTTGTCATGTGGTAGTGGATGCATTTGTCTTTGATTATGGGTGTATACAAATGTGTGCATAAGTTGTGTTGGGGGCCAGCAGATTGGGGTGCATGTGTGGGTGAAAGGAGCAGAGCAAAACCATATGGAAGCACCCAAAAGTACCATTCTCTCATCTGCCAATTGAAAGTAAGCTCAGTCAGGATATCATTAGTGAGGGCTGAAGTCACAGCTATGGTATGAGGTCAGTCCTGTAAGCAGATGGTGGGAGAGGAGTTCATAATTAAATAGAAATACAAACTAGAAAAAATAACCATCAAAGAATGCTTCTTGCAATCTGTCCAACTCACTTGCTAGAGTGAACTTGGATATTGTGCCACCCTGCAACCCCATGACAACATTTGACCGATGACTGCCAGTGGTTTTTCATTAATTATTCTGATCATATCTGTGCATTGCAGCTTCAGCATTGTAAAGGAATCATTTAACTTTTTGGGAAATAGACTAAATCATTGTGGAACTGTGCATGTAAACAAGTATAATTTTCCACTCTTGCAGATAAAGGGTTTGACCGCTATCTACTCTCGATACCACACTTCAAAAAAGCTAAACTATATCTTTAAGCATCAATGAATGTACACATGCCTTTATCAACGCCTGTGCCAGCCTTCTTCAGACTTGTAAAGACTTCATACTATAAAGATGTTTTTAAAGACTTTAAATCCACTTTGAACATTTGAGTTGAAACTTACAGTACAGATAGACTTTATTTGATCTGTTATCAAACTTGTATTTTCAATAATGATTTAAAAATGTCTTGCAGAAAGTATAATCAAAGAAGGCACTTGTGTGTGGGTGTGTGCCTGTGTCAGTAGAATTATCACCCTTCGTAACACATACGCACATGCACAGTGCATGCAACAGATAGAGCAAACAGTTCAGCTTTTCATAATTCGACCTTCAGATCCCTTTTTGTGTCATCAGCAGGAACTGGGAGCTGCTCATTATACTCATATCTCATGGAAGCCCGGGGCCCCTACTGACTGCAGGGCACAATGTGTGTAGTGTGTTCTGTTTGTGTCCAACTTCACTTGTTATTAGTCCAGTCTCTAAACACACGTTTGGATTCAACTAATAAAGGTTAAAGATGTAAAACAAGTTACTTTCATTACTATTCAGTTAAAACATAACAACATGACTGACATAAAATAGCATTAGGTCAAAAGGCCACTGATTAATGTTGCTATGGACACCATTTAATTCTATAATAAGCAGCCTGAATTCCCTCCTCAGCTTGTTGCAAATGATGTGTTTGTTATGCTGAGTGTAGTGAATTTAAATTTGTTAGTGTACTTCTTAACCCTTTACAGGGCACTCATTAAAAAATACTTGGAAATTTAAAGTTCAAAGTTACCATATACGGTCACTTGCCCACCTAGAGTAAAAATATGTGGAACATTTATTTCCAAGTCAACAATCAGAGATATGTCTTGTGGAACTTATTTCACTTATTTCAGAGTAGAGGGTTAGGTTAGGTTAGAGTAGGATCCATTAGAAAAGTGGCAATTTTGGGGGGTGGCCTGAAATCTCATTGGCCACCCCTGCGGCCACCCCAGATCTGATAGGTAGTTGGTCAAGTTCGTCAACACGAGAAACAAGAGAAATGCTGGCAATCAATGATGACAGCCGATCAACTGATTTAGAGCCAGATTTACATTTTGAAGTATCACAGTAATGGTCATACTGAGGCTGTGACAGCTGATCTCTGTTCAGTGTACAGGTCAAGTTTCGGCCGACCGATGAGACGCACAATGTTACTACTGCAACTATATATATATATATATATATATATATATATATATATATATTATGGCATGCCGTTCAGGAAATTAAACTTTTGAATATATGGAATGAAACTCTGAATATATTGATTGAAACCATGAATATATTGAACGAAGTCTGAATATATGGAATGAAACTCTGAATATATTGATTGAAACCTTGAATATATTGAACGAAGTCTGAATATATGGAATGAAACCCTGAATATATTGATTGAAACCTTGAATATATTGAACGAAGTCTGAATATATGGAATGAAACTCTGAATATATTGATTGAAACTTCGCTGACGTCAGACCTAGTTAATTCTCCTCTCGTTTCAGGTCACTTGCCCTTCCTCATGTGCCACCAGTCTGATTGTCTTCCCCGCCCTGATTGTTTCCACCTGTTCCCCATTTCCCTCATGTGTGTATATATAGTCTGTGTTTCCCCTTGTCCTGTGCCGAAGTGTCTTCGTTCTCGTTTCGTTTCTCCCAAGCCCTTCGATTGCCTCCAAAGCCTGTTCCATGTGTCCATGTTTTGTAAGTTTCATAGCCTTTAGTTCAAGATTAGAAAGAGTTTTTTGTAGCCTGTTTTCATCCTTCGGGATCATTTTCCGTTTGATAATTTCTTTCCTTTTGATAAAGTTTTTTCATCCTTCGGGATTGATTTTTGTTACCAGCCAGTTTAGGTGATTAGACCATAAGAAATAGATAGTCCTGTTTCCTCCTCATTTTGAGAGTGTTTTTTTGATAAACTGTATTAGATTTTTCCTTCCGATTTTGGTGAAGCGTTTTTCTTTCTAGTTCAGTGTTTTCGTTTTGCCCTAGAGAGTATAGCAGAGGATTTAGTTAGAGTTAGAGTGCTGCTTAGAGTAGCCATTTTTGTTGTAAATTTTGTAGACTGTGTTCAGCAGTTCGGAATTAATAAAGCTTCTTTGAAACCTGCCTATTCCGCGACTGAGTCTGCCGCTTTGTTCTGGGCCTGACAGTACACTTCGGCCAGAATGGACTCAGCGGAACCAGGTTTGGCTGCTGCCATTCAGGCTCAAGAGGCTCGGCTTTCTCGCCAGGAGGAGTTTCAGGCAGCCCCGGCAGGGCACCTGACACTCCTAACGAGCCAGATGACGGAGCTAACCGCGCAGCTGCGACTAACAGCCATTCAGCCCCCAGCTTCCGTGAACGCTGCAGCTCCTGGCCCCGAACCCCGCACACCATCGGTTGGACCTCGCCTGGCACCTCCGGAGCCGTACTCCGGAGAACCTGGTCTCTGTCGACCTTTCCTCACGACCTGCGATATTCACTTTGAGCTCTTTCCCCAGGCCTTCCCCACGGATCGAGCGAAAGTGGCTATCGTCATTTCTCACCTCACCGGGAGGGCGAGGTCCTGGGCTACTGCTGAATGGTCCAGACAAGCCACTCTCTGCTCGGTGTTTGAGGACTTCAGATTGGCACTGCTGCAGACTTTCGATCCCGTCTCCTCCGACCGAGAGAAAGCTAGGTAGCTGAGCTACCTGGTCCAAGGCCAAGACACTGAGTAATTACGCCACATTGGCGGCAGGGAGTGGCTGGAACGATATGGCCTTGTATGACATGTTTTTGAAAGGGCTGTCGGCACGATTCAGAAACTTTTGATCCCCTTGGATTTACCCACCACCCTAGAGGCGCTTATAGCCTTCGCGATCCGTACCGACAACAGGGTGCAGGATTTACGACAGCCCCAGGAGAGAAGTCCATGGGCTAACAGACCTGGGAGAGACCCGGGACTGGGACAACCGCGGACGGTCCCCGCTTCACTACCCACTCAGGTTCCCCCCACAGAACCTATGCAGCTGGGGAGAGCACGGCTGACCCCAGAGGAGCGACGACAGCAGGAGGGCAGATGTTTTTACTGCGGAGAGGTGAATCACAGAGTGGCGTCCTGCCCCGCCAAGAGACCTGAGGTGAGTCGGCAACATTCTGACAAATCTTCACGAAGTCAGATCCAGGGCCAAGTGACCTATCAGACCTCTACCAAGATGGTAGGGGTCCTCATAGACTCCGGAGCAGACGAAAGCTTTATGGACTGGAAATTAGCCCAAGAACTCAAAGTACCTACCCATTGCATTCACCAGGCCATGAGGGCTAAGGCACTTAATGGACAGGACCTATTTTCCATCACGCACCGCACAGAACCCGTAAAATGGGAGATTCAGGGACATGATGAGACTATGTTTTTTTTTTCTATGTGACTCTCTATCTCATCCCATTGTGCTAGGGTTTCCCTGGCTCGTGCAGCACCACCCAGTGGTGGATTGGAGATCTGGCAACATTCAGGGGTGGAGGGAGAGCGATACTAACCACAGGGTTGTGAATGAAAATCAGCAAAACCCCTTCACTGTGATTAATCATGTATCTGTTCCTCCCACAACAGAATCCCAGACCTTGGACCTGAGCTCAGTGCCCATCGATTACCATCACCTTGGAGAGGTTTTTAGCAAGGTTAAAGCCATCTCCCTGCCACCCCACCGACCATACGACTGTCCCATTGATCTCATTCCCGGAGCTCCGATTCCTAAAGGCCGTTTATATTCCATCTCAGGGCCAGAGAAAGAGGCCATGAAGGTATATATTGACTCCTCCCTGAAGGCAGGATTAATTAGACCCTCATCATCCGCAGCGGGAGCAGGCTTCTTCTTCGTCTGGAAAAAAGATGGGTCCTTACGACCATGTATAGACTATAGCCCTCTGAATGAAATCACGGTCAAGAATAGATACCCCTTGCCGCTTATGAACTCTGTTTTCGATCAGTTACAACAGGCAAACATTTTCACCAAGCTCGACCTCAGGAATGCATACCATTTAATCAGAATCAGACAGGGGGATGAGTGGAAAACCGGGTTCAACACGCCTACAGGCCATTATGAATATCGGGTCATGCCTTTCGGACTTACTAACGCGCCCGCTGTTTTCCAAAACATGATTAATGAGGTTCTCGGAGATTTTCTTGATCATTTTGTTTTTGTTTATTTGGACGACATATTAATTTACTCCTCGGACCTAGAGACCCACAAACGCCATGTAAACCTGGTACTCCGTCGTTTACTCGACAACCAGTTATATGTTAAAGCCGAAAAAAGCGAGTTCCATGCCACCACCATCTCCTTCCTGGGCTTCCTTGTAGCCCCTGGAAGGGTTCAGATGGACCCGGCTAAGATTAAAGCGGTTGCTGATTGGCCAACCCCTGATAACCGCAAAAAGGTACAGCAATTCCTAGGATTTGCCAACTTTTACAGGCGGTTTATCAGAGGCTTCAGTTCCATCGCGGCCCCCCTACATGCCCTGACCTCGACCAAGACCCAGTTCCAGTGGACTCCAGAGGCTGAAACAGCCTTCACTGATCTCAAGACCCGGTTCACCTCCGCACCCATCCTCACGATGCCAGATCCTCGACGCCAATTTGTGGTGGAAGTGGACGCCTCTAACGAAGGGGTCGGCGCAGTGCTGTCCCAGCGGGCGGAGCAGGATGGCAAAATGCACCCTTGTGCGTTTCTGTCCAGACGACTGACCAAGGCGGAGAAGAATTATGACGTGGGCAACCGGGAGCTCCTCGCTGTCAAGGTGGCATTGGAAGAGTGGAGGCACTGGCTGGAGGGGTCAGAGGTGCCATTCATTTAGTTAGAGTTAGAGTGCTGCTTAGAGTAGCCATTTTTGTTGTAAATTTTGTAGACTGTGTTCAGCAGTTTGGAATTAATAAAGCTTCTTTGAAACCTGCCTATTCCGCGACTGAGTCTGCCGCTTTGTTCTGGGCCTGACAGGCCGCAATCTAGTTGCAGTGATATTAAGCAATGAGGATATGATAAAAACACTGGTGAATGTGTGTTGAAATCCTCCCGAAAAAGTTTGCTCAGTTTTTAACTGTTTTGTTTAAAGTTTCGCCATAATCTCATTATGTCTGTCTGTCCGCAGTCCGCTGTGTGAGTAACGTGCCCAAAGCTGACAATGTGTCGCGAATCATAAAATACGTTCAATACTAAACTAAATATTCACCCTGCATTGGTCTATATATGCGGGTGATGCTTATTGTATCTAAACATTATATGAGGAGCTTCTCTTTCAGTTCATGAAATGCCAGTCCCGGAGAAGTGCCGCGTCAGAGAGCAGTGCCATTGCGCATGGCCATTCACTGTGTTTTACCTTCATTAAATCACCTGGTTTATGTCTGCCACGATTAAAAGAAAAAACGGTATTGATCAGGGGTATGGGGGGGATTTTGGCCTGTACACGCAGGAGTAATGATGTCCTCATAGTTTAATATTGCTGCAACGAGATTGTGAGCGGACTGACTCGTTGTCACTCACTTTTAGCTATAGCATCCACACGTTACACAAGACGCCGTGAAGTCTATATATATTAGTATTGAACGTATTTTATGATTCGCGACACATTGTCAGCTTTGGGCACGTTACTCACACAGCGGACTGCAGACAGACAGATGCATAATGAGATTATGGCGAAACTTTAAACAAAACAGTTAAAACTGAGCGAACTTTTTCGGTAGGATTTCAACGTCAGTGTATTTATCATGTCCTCATTGCTTAATATCGCTGCAACTTTATTGCGGACGGCCTGACTCATTGTCTTTCGCTTTTACAGACTATTACACAAGATGGCTGCAGGCACTGCCGCTAGGTCTGACGTCAGTGAAGTTTCAATCAATATATTCAAGGTTTCATTCAATATATTCAAGGTTCATTCCATATATTCAAAGTTTCATTCAATATATTCAAAGGTTTAATTTCCTGAACGGCATGCCATAATATATATATATATATATATATATATATATATATATATATAATGAGAGTATTGTTTTACATAATATTTGTTATTTTATTTGGTTATATTTATTTGGTTTATGTTACAATTGTTCATGCACATTTTTCATAAGTCAGTGTATGAAAAAGCATTGTTTTATAATATTATATGTTTTTTAAGCATTGATTTAAATAAATACATTTATGCTGAATCAAATCCAATGTTTCAGTGTATATCTTCATCAGGGACATGAATACTGTCTGGGCTGAAATCCACTTTTTGCACATTTTCAAAGATCACAAGGCATCCTATAGAGTGCCATTATTCAGCCACCATCATGTTTACTTTACTAATTTAAATGACATCTTGTGATTAATTAAAAACACATCTGGCAAAGAACAAATCAAAAGAGTTTTGGTTTATTCTGTTTCCTGGATTGCTGTGTTTTAATATAGCCACAAGATGTCGTTTCAATTAGTAAAGCAAACAGGTAACGTAAGTATTACAGGTAAGTAATACAGGTGACACAGATGATGAGCTGATGGCTAATAACGTTATTCTATAGGCTGAGTTAAGAGCAGTTGAGATTTTTCTAATCTAATCTAATTTGTGAAGAGATGAGAACTTTAATCGACTACATTTAAACGGCTCTTTGTACCCTATCCTCAAGACATTTTAGTAAATAACCAGATATACTTGAGGACTGTGATAATGGGAAATGGAATTAATAAATATGGCAAAAAACAGGAGCAGTAGAATATGATGAATATGATAAGGCATACATAATTTAAGACAAAAAAATGGCAAATAACTGTCTGCGTTGATGTGAATTGTGATTTGTTTTCTTAAAAATACAAAGCAAAATGTTGTCTGATAAAAGCTGCTGAAAATGTTTTTGAACCTATAATTACTAAAAATTTCTCAGTGCAAACAACCAGCCAGTCCATGGCCAATGTCTGGCAAATGTCTCCATTTGGTTTCTGTTTCTCCAAACTTTTAGTACCTAAATTACACCCAACTCCTGCTGTTCTGGTCAATGTGGTCTCCTCCCCAAACCTGTGCCTGCTGCAGTGTTTGTTACATCATGGTTTTCGTTGGCCCACAGTCTGTTCTCTTGCCAGATTGGGTCGCAGTGCATGTAAAAAATAGAACAGATAGCAAAGCTAGATTGTCAGCCAGCTGTGAAGCTCTGTCTGGACAGCTCCATGGTTTAACGTCGGCACCACGAAGAAGTGGGTAAAAATGCATGTAAAAAACAAAAAACTAAACTTGAGTGATCCCTTGTGGTATTAATAAAGTAATAAAGTATCTATTCTATTCTATTCTATTTTGCGTGAGGGCTTCGGCCTTCTGGGTGTTCCTGGCACAACTACAAAAATAAACTATTACTAAAATGTATAATTCCAATTGTGCCTACTCAGTAGTTAATAAGGATTTTAAAAGTAGCACAGTGACTAGTGTTTAGGGTTGCACATCTCTCTGTGATAAACGATTCGATAAGCATCTAGATACACAGATTATGATATGATTAAAAAACGATATACTTTTATTACAGACCAAATCAATACAGTGTAAGATCGATACGATTTGATTTGATTCTACAGTTAATATTTATTGTAAATATTTTATAAAATAAAGAAGCCAACTCTATAAAACTGACTATTTTACAGTACAGTACAATATTTTCTTTTCAAATATGTAAAAGACCATACTTTTGCATTGTTGCTTTTTGTGCAGTTAGCCTTCTTTTGCTACTGTAGGTTAAAGGTGCAGTACACTGAAAACAGAGCAGCAGTTACATGTTCGGTTCCACCTAAAGTGGGAAATTTGAGTCATTCCAGAAATCCTGTTGACTCAAGAACATTCATGCTTTCCAGATGACTTGAAAAGCTTACCTTTATAATACAGTTGTCCCTCGCTATAACGCGGTTCACTTTTCGCTGTTTCGCAGATTTTGTGTAATTTTGCATGCTTTTTTTTACAGCATACTGTACAGTATGAACGCGCATTGTGTTCTGCGTCCTAAATTGGCTAAGGGAGAACCGCACATGTGTTCTGCGTCCTGATTAACTAAGGGAGTACTGTACAAAATGCGGGTAAAAGTGTGTGGTTAGGGGTTTTACGGCCTTAAAACATATATAATAATTGTAAAACTAACTTTGCGGATTCAAAACAAATCAAATCAAATCAATTTGTATAGCCCAAAATCTTTAAGGCTTTACAATCTGTACAGGGAGTGACACCCTCTGTCCTTAGACCCTCGGTTCGAGTGAGGAAAAACTTGCCCACAAAAAACCTTTAACAGGCAAAAAAGGTGGAAGAAACCTCAGGAAGAGAGGAGGGATCCCTCTCCCAGGACGGACAGACGTGCAATGGATGTCACGTGTACAGAACAAATCAACACAAACATATTGTACAATTACAATGACTGACAAAATGACAATGAATGATAAAATGACCACAGTAGCAGATATTATAACAATAGAGAAAGAGAAAGAGATTTTGTTTATTGCGGGTTATTTTTTCCCCCGCGATAAACGAGGGACCACTGTATGGCATGGCATGTCAATTCATTGAGGAAAGAATTTTAACTTGACTATTGATTTGTCAGTTTTCAGTATGCATCCATCCATTATATGTAACCATTTATCCTCATTAGGGTCACATGCATCTGCAGCCTATCCCAGCTGACTTGCGGCAAGATGCGGGTACATGCTGGACACAAGTCGCCATATCATCGCAGGGCACATAAAAGGCAAACAACCATTCACCATTCAAAGGTCAATGGTGAGGTCAGGAGGGAAGAAAGTGTTCAGGAGCCTCTGATGTCTTATGCTGTATTATTTATTGACGCTTGGCCAAGGAGAATTAGAGACACTCTCAAAGTACATCTGAAGTGCTTCAGTCGGTCTCACATTCTGACGAACTTGTGAAGGTGGATATACTTTAAACCGGCTACCACAGTGTTGAGATATGGTGGCACCTAGTCAAAGACAAACAATTAATACTCCCGAGGACCACAAGGCTCACACGTGACCTCAAGTAACCTAGGGATAGAAAATTCCATAACAACACTCACATTCACACCTATGGACAATGTGGAGTAATTACCTGTTATGGTTCATGTCTTTGGACTGTGGGAAGAAGACCTGGAGTACCTGGAAAGAACCCACGCAGACACATAAACATGCAAAGTCCACACAGAAAGGCCCAGCTGAGGTTTGCACCAGTAACCTTCATACTGTGAGGCTGTGCTAAACTCCATTTCCATAGTATTCAGAAGCTGTTCCAAACAATAGAAGTTTGTGTCATTAGATATTAAAAGACAATTTAAACATTTATACAAATATAATTTATGTGGAACATTTATTTCCAAGTTAGCAATCAGAAATATGTCTTGTGGAACAAGAGAAATGCTGGCAATCAATGATGACAGCCGATCAACTGATTTAGAGCCAGATTTATATTTTGAAGTATCACAGTAATGGTCATACTGAGGCTGTGACAGCTGATCTCTGTTAAGTGTACAGGTCAAGTTTCGGCCGACCGATGAGACGCACAATGTTACTACTGCAACTATATATATATATATATATATATATATATATCAGAGGTGGCTCCTTCAGTGAGGAGAGGGAGGAAGATCCTCCTTAATTGTCTTGACCAATTTAATTAATTGCTTGAATATTACTATTTTAATGCCAAAATACATATATAACATGTACATTGTATTAATTTATCTGGGTAAAATTACATGAGCACCCCCTATCGCTATTAGAAAACACTGCACGCGAATTGAATTGAATATGAGCCGAAAGGAGACAGACGGAGAATCTTCCTCCTCTGGGCTTCCATTCACTCCCATTCAAATAGTCTCCGGCACCGGCGGCTCGTGGCTGCCATAGCCTTCTATTGCGAGAGGAGGAAAAACCTCCTTTGGGCGGGTGGGACTAGCGAAGAGATCTGACAAGTGTCACAAAATATGAACCAATAGGCTGCAGTGCTATAGCACGATGAACCAATAAGCAACGTCTTTAGCTGCTTGGGGGGAGGGGTTATCTTATCAAACTTCAGTTGCTAGTAGCACTTCGGCAGTCGAGTCAGATCAGATGAGAACGGCATATGGCAAGCTTGAAGTGTATTGAATGACTTATGACTATATATTCAACTATATTGTAACCCACCTAAAAGATAAGTGCACACTGGACCAGTTCAATCTAGATTCGCAGAGAGGAGTAATTAATTGAATTGGACACCACTATGAGTAACCAGGACACAGAGTTAAGTTGTAACAAAATTATTGTATTTACACATTTAACATTTCACAACAGTAGACCGGTCTTTTACTCAATAAAATGTCTTTTAAGTTTGGTGCACCAAAAGAAAATAAAAATATTCTTCCCAAAAATTAAGGAGTTTAGTTCAGTTCAATCGTCTCCTGAAATCCTGTTCCACAACCCTACCGCGCTGATAGCAGGGTAGTTGAATAGCTCATAGGTTTCCTCAATCCAGGTACTCAACACGGGTGGCTCGCCATCCCCCTCGTCAGGGAGAGAATCAAATCCAGTCCAGGATCCAGAATCCAGGGATGTCCAAAAAACCTAGCCTGTGTAGCATAACACGGCTTATAAACATATGCAAATCTATTTTCTACTTTTCTTAACTGTACAGCTCTAACTTTATCAAAATCAATTTTAATACAACCTTCAGTATTTAATCCATGAATTTAGGATAATTGTTGCACTGCCATGTTAACATACGAAATGTCAACTTTTACTTTTACATTTTACAACCAACTTATTTGCCATAAGCAAATGTAAAATAACTGAAATTTGACATTATTCTGAAAACCACTTACAATTTAACATGAAACGCTCACTGCATCTAAATAATGCATGTAAGGAATATAAATTCCTAATCACAATACTGACACCTTGTGGTCGTACACACCAACAGGGGAGTAATTCACATAAGTTTCATACAGTAGTCTATAACATTAGCTGCTTTGCAATTGCTTACTTTACCCAAAAACGTAAATAATACATATATTCATACATAAATGAATCAACTTATTTGGCTCTGCAATAAAAAAAATATATACTTAAACAGAACTTTACACTACTGCTCAGTGGCTAAACACTGCTAATGTGGCCTTGTGCAGCACGTGTATTATATTCAAAACTCACCGAGAAAATAAAAGCATACACCATGAACAGATGTCATCAAGGTTTCACCAACTCTTGCTCGTTGAATTAGTTTTCCTTCTTCTACAGCAGACTTAATTAACAAAAGTTTCACTTGCGATTTCAACTCGTTTTCACTCATTTGCTCCGCTCCATTGTCTCCCTCTGCACATGTTAGACTGCGTCTCTCTAACCTGAATAAAGAGGCGGGCCTTAGCCCATTTTACACCAATAGGAATTAATCATTCCTCCTGAACCAATAACGTATTTGTTATCAAGTTTTTTCCTTACTGAGTGAAAATTAGACATTTGAGCTAAGATAAAATAATGACTTAATGTATAATAGCGAACGTGTCAATAAAATGCAAGAAAATACATAAATTGTCATTAAAAGGAATTAATTTGTGTTTAAGTAATACCTAATTTCCCATGGGTTACACCCTCCTCCCTTAAATACATGCACGTCCCGCTGCATGCCGAAGGGGCTGCTGGGTAACTGGCTCTGTTACTTCCAAAGGATTATTTGTCAACCAATCTCTACTGTTCCCATCATTAAGAGAATGAATGATTGCTGTACTCAATCCTTGAAACAGGGAAGTGACAACAGAAACTAGTGGATTTCCTAACTCAGGATAATGGAATCGGCGTGATGGTTCACGGTGTCTGAGTGATCTCCTGACAGGAAAGTCTGGTTCTGTTTGTCTCTCTGCTTCCTCTTGACGCACTGTCTCTGTTTCTGTATTGTTCACTGTACTGTCCAAACTGATTAAATGATCTCTGGAAGGTAGAACGTCAGCTTCTGGTTGCACTAGGGTTCCTTCTCTAGGCTCTAAACTGACTGAACATGCATCAGGTAGGGTGCCAGGTAAGTTCTGAGTTTCCATTTCAGGTAAATTTTGATCTCCTTGTTCCTGAGGTGGATTCAGCACAAGTAAGTTTTCTGTTTCATCAGGTGTTAGGGTCTTAGAGGACTCGACATTTACACATGTGTCAAACATAGCCTCCTTCTCAGTCTGTCTTAAGGTTAAATTTCTAGCATCTGAACATATTTCTCTCTCAAACTGAGGATTATCGTTCGGTCTTGAAGGTCCTGGGACTGAAACCACATCAACACTGGATGGGTGAGGTTTCGCAGGGCTTTCTCTTTGATTGCACGGAACAGGTGCTGGACTGCATTTTGGTATATCACACACTTTGACAAACCTCCTGTCTATGACATCTGGTATGATAGTAGTATACCAATTTTCATTATTGTCCTCATCTGAATCAAAAGTTTTCTCATCTTGTTGCATGGTTCTTTGCTGTCTTGTTCTGGGTCTTTTCGGACTACTTTTCTCCTTGTGTTCCTCACTCTCAGCTTCGGGAAGGAAACCACAAGGAAGTAAATGGTCTCTGTGTAATGTCCGAGATGGTCCTTCCTCCTTTTCTGGCTTCACTGAGTACACAGGTAAATCTCCCATCTGCTTAACAACTACGTAGATCATAGGCTCCCAGCGATCTGCTAGCTTATGTTTGTTCCGCAGGCGAAGATTGCGCACCATGACTCGATCACCAACACCTAATGTAGATTCTCTGACAACTTTGTCAAAACGTTTCTTGTTCTTCTCTGCGACTTTGTGAGAGTTTTCTATCGCAACCTGATAGCTCTCTTCCAGGTGTGATTTCAGGTTCCTCACATACTGAGAATGTGAGCTGGTTTCTTTTCCTTTGGCTGGCAATCCAAAGGCTATGTCAATGGGTAGCCTCGGTTGTCTCCCGAACATTAACTCATACGGGGTGAAACCGGTAACGTCATTCCTTGTACAATTGTAAGCGTGAGTGAGAGGTTTGACATGTTCTCTCCACTGTGTTTTCTCTTTGTCTTTGAGAGTTCCTAACATGCTGAGGAGTGTTCGGTTGTACCGTTCAACAGGATTTCCCCTGGGATGGTAGGGACTCGTTCTGACCTTACGGATGCCTGCCAATGCACATAGTTCCTTGATGGTATGAGACTCAAAGTCTCGACCCTGGTCGCTATGAAGACGTTCGGGGAACCCATAATGAACTAGGAAATGTTCCCATAAGCTTTTAGCAACCGTGATAGCCTTCTGGTCTCTGGTAGGAATAGCTACAGCATATTTAGTGAAATGATCCGTAATGACAAGAATATCTTTGGTGTTCCGACTGTCCGGCTCAAGTGAAAGAAAGTCCATACAGACCAACTCCATCGGTCTGGTGGTCTGGATGTTCACTAGTGGAGCAGCCTTATCTGGTTGAGTCTTTCTTCGAACACATCGCTCACATGTTTTCACTTTTCTCTCCACATCTGCAGCCATCTTTGGCCAATAGAATCTTGATCGAGTGAGTTCCAGGGTGCGTTCAATACCTAAATGTCCCATGTCATCATGAAGACTCTTAAGGACAGTAGGTCGTAAAGCATTTGGAAGTACCAGCTGAAATAGGGTTTCTCCTTCACATTCTCTTGTCCGATATAAAAGACCTGACTTCATCTGAAGACGTTTCCACTCTCTCAGGATTGACCGTACTTCAGGAGAATCTGTTGTGTGATCTGCAGGTAAGTCATTGCCACTTTCCATCAAGCTGATGACTTTTCCAATGACAGGGTCTTCTCTTTGCAGACTCATGAGATCAGACTCACTGTACTTAGGCACTGTTAGGACTCCATCCTGTGAATCATCCTCCTCAAAGACAGCAGGGATCGCATCTGCATGAATAGCAAGTGACTCAACATAGCCAAGGAAAGGTGATAGTTCTTGAACATGTCTTGCAGTGTGTCTTTGACAAGCAGCTTTGACAATGTCTGGGGTCACCTGTTTAAACTCGTTCTTAGCTGCCAACAGGTGAGAAGTAAACCGATCAATTCTCTGGCTCTCCTCCTGTGATATGGCATCATTTTCCAGTGTACCATGGGGTCTCCTTGACAGACCATCCGCATCCATATTGTGCTTACCAGCTCGATACTTAATGTCAAAATTGAATGTCGATAGCGCTGCTAACCAACGATAGCTTGCAGCGTCGAGCTTGGCAGTGGTGAGTAGGTAAGTCAAGGGGTTGTTGTCTGTGACAACAGTGAAAGTGTTCCCATACAGATAGTCGTGAAACTTTTCCGTGATTGCCCATTTAAGGGCCAGGAATTCAAGTTTGTGTGCTGGGTATCTTGCTTCGCTACGAGAAAGTCCTCTGCTAGCATAAGCAATCACACGTGTTTCTCCATTTTGCTCTTGGTATATGGCAGCTCCTAACCCGGTGGTACTAGCATCAGTGTGCAGCACATAGGGACATTTTGGATTTGCGTAACCAAGGACAGGGGATGTTGTGAGTTTCTGTATTATCTTTTCAAAGGCTTCCTGACACTCAACACTCCACCGTCCACCAAAGGGTTCTTTTAGACTGAGGTAATTGCCATCACTGAGATTGACTTTGACTCCCTTCCGCCGAGGTGGGTAGCCAGCAGTGAGATTGGTCAGAGGTTTGACTATCCTTGAATAGCCCTCAACAAATCTGCGGTAATAACCAGAAAACCCTAGGAATGATTGGAGCTCCTTTAAGTTCTGTGGTCTCGGCCAGGTTTTTAATGCTTGGACCTTTTCAGGATCAGTTTTCACTCCCTCACTGGACACAATATGCCCTAAGTAGCGAACTGAGGTCTGGAAGAACTTGCATTTATCAGGCGAAAGTTTCAAGCCATATTCCTTGAGGCGGTTGAGTACATGAATAAGCCTAGTCTCATGCTCTTCCAGAGTGTCTGAAAACACAATCAAGTCATCAAGGAAGACCAAGACCTCCTTTAGATGGATATCACTCATGCACTTCTCC
Source organism: Collichthys lucidus (assembly GCA_004119915.2). Lineage (NCBI taxonomy): Eukaryota > Metazoa > Chordata > Actinopteri > Sciaenidae > Collichthys > Collichthys lucidus. The sequence continues at coordinate 14,156,948 of CM014086.1, read as the reverse complement.
ATTAGCCGCTGAAAGGTACTCGGTGCGTTAGTGATTCCCTGGGGCATCCGGTTGAATTCCCAGAATCCAAAAGGGCACACAAAAGCGGTTTTTGGCTTGTCACTCTCATTCATCTCAATCTGGTAGTATCCAGCCTTTAAGTCCATCACAGAAAACCACTTGGATCCAGCAAGAGCAGAAAATGACTCCTCCAGGTGTGGTAATGCATAAGCATCTTTTATGGTCTGCAGGTTTAGTCTCCTATAGTCCACACAAAGACGTACATCACCATTTTTCTTCCTTACCACCACTATGGGTGATGAGAATGGGGACTCTGATTCTCTGATTATGCCTGCATTAAGAAGGGTTTGGAGGTGCTTCTTGACAGCTTCATAATCATGAGGATGAATTGGGCGAGTTCTCTGTTTGAATGGTGTCTCATCTTTCAGCTTGATGTGATGTTTTATTTTCGTTACATGGCCAAAGTCAAGGTCATGCTGAGCAAAGATATCAGAAAATGTACTCAGCTTCCGGGTAACTCTTTCCTTCCATTCCTCAGGAAGAGTAGTGCCAAATTCAAAATGTGGCCCAGGACACTTTCCATCTGTTTGATGAGAAGAACAATCAACAACGTTCTGTTTACCCTCATCAACTGAAGGAGGATTTTCAATGATGGAATCTGCGACACTTAACTCTGCAATGACACAGTTGGTGGGTAGAATTATGTCATGTTCAGTTTCATTTCTCAGAATGACAGGTACCTTGTTAGAACTGTGCTCTGATAGGGAAATGAGGCAACATTCCACAAACACACCGCCTGGCAAGGTTGACCTGGATGGCTGTTCTAGCAGTGCACACTTCTCTGTGTTGACTGAATTGACGTGCATATAGCCTTCAAGCAATACTTTTTGTTTTGCTGGAAGGACTTCTTGGTCCTTCCCTCTGCACTTTACAAACCCAAGATGTCCGCTTGTTGCTTGTTTTCTCCTAAGTTTGAGTGTGTGAAGAACATGTCTGTAGCCATGACAAAATGAGTCTTTGGGAAGCGAGGATTCGTCACAACACTGATCATATAAGGGATCCAATGTGTTTGTGCCAATTAACAATGGGACGCCGCTATTGGATCTGAGATCAGGAACAATTAAAGCCAGGGTTGCAATTTCAGGCTCGGACTCAAGGAGGGCTTTCGGGAACTTAAGATCGACTTCAATATAGCCCAGGTAGGGTACAGGTTGGCCATTGGCTCCCTCTACTTCCAGTATGTCACTGATAGGTTTGATAGTATGCTCAGATAAATGGGTCTGATAAAATGATTTGGCTACAGTGGTAACCTGTGACCCGGTGTCTAATAAACAACTACAATCCACCCCACCCACATTTACACTGGCCGTGCACTTGCTGCCTACAAGACGTTTTGGCAATTTTCTTGAATTAATCACAGATTTTTGTTTGCTTGTAGATGGGGGACATAGTGGTTTCTTGGCTTCTGTTTGTCCCTCAACAGGAGCCGGTTCTAGTTTAAATTCGGAGTGGTGGGTGAACAGTTCTGAATCTCCCAAGCTCGCTGCTTCTGTCTGAGCTCTGTTTTCTTGGCTTGCACCAGAGTGGGATTGGGCAGACTGTTGCATGTGGATGCAATATGGCCATCCTCACCACATCTAAAACAATACCATGGCTTTGGTCTTGTTGTTGCAGTGATTTGCTGGAGTTGTTTTTCTGATGCAGTTTTAGTCTTAGACTTTTGTCTTGTGTCTTCTGTTACTTTCTTTGTCACAGGTTTCGCTACATTGCATGCACTAAGCTTGGCCACCTGAGCTTGAAGTTCAGCTATCTGTTTCTTTATATCACTGGTTAAAACTAAGAAAGCATCTTCAGTTTCCTCTGGTATGTCAATGCTAGTGCCAGACATGTATGTAGATTGCATATTTGACATGACCTTTGGCCTTGTAAATCCAAGGTGTTGTTTCATTCTGCTGGCTTTGTTAGTCTGTTTATCTTCCTCAGTTCGAAGTAAAAGAAGAAACTCTGCAAATGATGGTGGCTCACTTTTGCGCTGCTCAAGCTGAAGACTAGTGATCAGAGTGCTATTCCAACAGCCACGACAGAATTGCTTCAGAAGCTGTTTATTTGAGTCATGAGCAGCAATTCCTCCTCTATTAACCACATAGCCTAATGCTGTGTGTAGTCGCTGCAAGTAGTCAGAGGCTTTCTCTCCAGTATTTTGATTGTTGTTCAAGAATCGAGCAAAGAGCTCATCTCCATCTTCAACAGTTGCATAAGCAGAATCAAGTAAATTCAAGTATTCTTTGGGTGAAGCTTGAGGCCCTAAAGACTTGACTACATTTGCCGCTGGGGGTGAGAGGCTTTCAACAATTTTCCTGACCATCTGGGAATCAGAGATGGAGGGATCATTCAAGGAGAATTCCACACCACTGCGCCATGTGTCGTAGTCAACTTCAAAGTTGGGCTGAGGAAGTCGGCCGGAGAACAATTTTAATTTGCATGAAGAATGTATCTGGGATGCAAGTTCACCACTCTTGACAATGTGCTCAACTACAACGCGTTGTACTTCAGGTGGGCTGAGTTGATCTGAAGGCAAGTGGAAGGTGCTACGTCTTTCACCTCTTAAGGGAGATGGGTTTCTTAACTCAGCACCAGTCTGGGACTCATGGGAAGTCTGACTCACTTCAAATGGCCTACCAACTAAGCTAGGGGTCAAGTTTTGGATATCGTTCTGTGTGAGAGATGGCTCGGGATCAACAGGTTCTTCACTAGTCTCAGATGGAGTCTTGCACCTAACAGTTTCACTAATCCTAGCCAGCTCCTCTTGTAGGATATTTTCAAATGATCTGCCACTCAACTTTGCTAAGTCTTTCAACCCTGAAAGGTAATTATTTGTTGCAGCTGTGCCTCCACTACTTGTGTAAACATTAGCAAGACTCTGAACGTGGTGAACAACTTTAGAGTCTGTGGTACAGGTTCTTCGATAAGGTAAAAAGTTTGCTTCGAGTGCTTCAACAGCAGTGCCCTGCTCATACTCTACAATTACTTGGAGCTCAGGATCTGTGCTAGGCACTTTAATTACCCTAGAGATAGACCCATATTTCTTGAGAAAATCAAAGATTTCTTCATCTACCTCTGTGTTAGTTATGCCACTAACTAAAACAGCATTTGGGATTTTCACATTCTCTTTCACAATGATATCCATTTTGGTAGTCTGTTTGAAAATAGGTAAAACAAGCAAAACCAATATCTGGAATGTAAAGTTCAATATACTCCAAATACATTCGATTATTCTCTGGTTACTCAAAAGGTGTCCTCTAAATTTGGTTACAAGTAGTCACATTGTATAATTTCAATGACTGAAATTCAATAACCCCTCCTGGCTGGCTCGCCAAGTTTTTGTGTAACCCACCTAAAAGATAAGTGCACACTGGACCAGTTCAATCTAGATTCGCAGAGAGGAGTAATTAATTGAATTGGACACCACTATGAGTAACCAGGACACAGAGTTAAGTTGTAACAAAATTATTGTATTTACACATTTAACATTTCACAACAGTAGACCGGTCTTTTACTCAATAAAATGTCTTTTAAGTTTGGTGCACCAAAAGAAAATAAAAATATTCTTCCCAAAAATTAAGGAGTTTAGTTCAGTTCAATCGTCTCCTGAAATCCTGTTCCACAACCCTACCGCGCTGATGTCAGGGTAGTTGAATAGCTCATAGGTTTCCTCAATCCAGGTACTCAACACGGGTGGCTCGCCATCCCCCTCGTCAGGGAGAGAATCAAATCCAGTCCAGGATCCAGAATCCAGGGATGTCCAAAAAACCTAGCCTGTGTAGCATAACACGGCTTATAAACATATGCAAATCTATTTTCTACTTTTCTTAACTGTACAGCTCTAACTTTATCAAAATCAATTTTAATACAACCTTCAGTATTTAATCCATGAATTTAGGATAATTGTTGCACTGCCATGTTAACATACGAAATGTCAACTTTTACTTTTACATTTTACAACCAACTTATTTGCCATAAGCAAATGTAAAATAACTGAAATTTGACATTATTCTGAAAACCACTTACAATTTAACATGAAACGCTCACTGCATCTAAATAATGCATGTAAGGAATATAAATTCCTAATCACAATACTGACACCTTGTGGTCGTACACACCAACAGGGGAGTAATTCACATAAGTTTCATACAGTAGTCTATAACATTAGCTGCTTTGCAATTGCTTACTTTACCCAAAAACGTAAATAATACATATATTCATACATAAATGAATCAACTTATTTGGCTCTGCAATAAAAAAAATATATACTTAAACAGAACTTTACACTACTGCTCAGTGGCTAAACACTGCTAATGTGGCCTTGTGCAGCACGTGTATTATATTCAAAACTCACCGAGAAAATAAAAGCATACACCATGAACAGATGTCATCAAGGTTTCACCAACTCTTGCTCGTTGAATTAGTTTTCCTTCTTCTACAGCAGACTTAATTAACAAAAGTTTCACTCGCGATTTCAACTCGTTTTCACTCATTTGCTCCGCTCCATTGTCTCCCTCTGCACATGTTAGACTGCGTCTCTCTAACCTGAATAAAGAGGCGGGCCTTAGCCCATTTTACACCAATAGGAATTAATCATTCCTCCTGAACCAATAACGTATTTGTTATCAAGTTTTTTCATTACTGAGTGAAAATTAGACATTTGAGCTAAGATAAAATAATGACTTAATGTATAATAGCGAACGTGTCAATAAAATGCAAGAAAATACATAAATTGTCATTAAAAGGAATTAATTTGTGTTTAAGTAATACCTAATTTCCCATGGGTTACAATATATAAATAGTTGTGAAATAATGTTACTGTTGTTCTTTTACTTGTTGACTGTTGCCAGTTGTTTGACACCGTGGAAATGATGTTATTGAATTATTCAGGAAAAAAAACTATTCTATAATATTATATTGTTTTTTAAGCATTGATTTAAATAAATACATTTATTTATGCTGAATCAAAGCCAATGTTTCAGTGTATATCTTCATCAGGGACATGAATACTGTCTGGGCTGAAATCCACTTTTTGCACATTTATTTATTTTATTTTTTTATATTTATTTGGTTTATGTTACAATTGTTCATGCACATTTTTCATAAGTCACTTTATGAAAAAGCATTGTTTTATTAATATTATAATCCACTTTTTGCACATTTTCAAAGATCACAAGGCATCCTATAGAATGCCATTATTCAGCCACCATCATGTTTATTTTTATTTGTATTTATTTATTGATATCATCAAGGTTACATCTTAGCTGTGAGTATGCTCTTCCTCTAATACCATAACTTTTATTATGGTCAGCCGTATTAGGTTTTTACGAGGATGGGATGTGGCTACAAGAACAGCAACATCCGTTTCTACCTTTAAAAAACTTGTAAAAACCTTTCTCTTTTGAGACTGCTTCCCTGCCTAACAAAATTAACAAAACTAACAACTACTTTGTGCTCCTTTACACCTTTGTCAGCTTATGTCCTCCTCTGTAAGTTGCTTTGGATAAAAGCGTCTGCTAAATGCAATGTAATGTAATGTAATGTATCAAATGCTTTTTGTAAGTCTAGAAGTAACGTCCTCACAATATGTGTCTTGTTGCAGTAGATATATCTTCAACAATTTCTAGTACAGTGGACATCAGAGGACATTCTCCTAATAAAAATGTTTTCATAAATAATCTCTTTCACACTGCTCCACAATCTTATCTGCTAAATTGCATCATTTATAAAATAATGATCAAGTTTTATTTCTGATTGTATTGTTAGATTTTGCAAATTGGATTGGTCATTTGGATTCGATATATTTGGATATATAGTTTTTTTTTTTTAAATCTTAATGCTGTTAAGCTCCCTCCATGATCCTTGTTGTTGTGTTCTTATTATTTCTTTTAATACTTAATTCATTTGATTTATATGTCTCATATTTTAAGTGAAAATCTCAGATAAAAGATCTAGTGAGTTTTGTTTTTCATATCATAGTATTATTGTGGACAAATCATTGGCTTTGTTAGGATCATTATTAGCATAAACCTCAGTCCATTTTTGTTTCCTCTGGTCATCCTCAGTGTACCCATGAATGTTCTGTATATACAATAATGATTCTATTGTTAAACATTGGAAAATGTCTCTGACATGTATTTAACTGTGCTGCATCTTAAAGCTGTATCAGCATACAGGGCAAATCCTCTGCTTTAATAAACCTATTAATCAACAATTCACATCCTTCACCTTCTATATCATGAACTTTATCAGGCCAAGTCTCAGATACATGATAACATTATTATATTAAACTTATTGAAATGTCTTACAAATGTCTATAGATAAATACACATCTATATTTATGCATATCTCTTTTAAATATGTATATAGTAATTTTTTGTTTTATGTTTTTATGTTTATGTTTGCACCTACCTGTCATATCCCTTGTCTTATCTTATCTAAACAATTGAGAGCAAAGTGAACCAAAATCAAATTCCTTGTGTGTTCACACACCTGGCCGATTTGATAGATAGGGGTGGCAGTAGCTCAATCCATAGAGACTTGGTGGGGGAGCGGGGCTGGTTCAAGTCCAGCATGGACCGGAATGAAGGTGAACTGGTGGCTGGAGAGGTGCCAGTTCACTTCCTTGGTCAACTTAAACTGCTTGCTGGGTGCTTCTTAGGAGGGCTGCCCATCTCTCTCCACATTGCATGTCTATGAGCCCTTGTATGTGTCTCTAAATTACTTTATTCATCCCCCGAAAGGAAATTAGGTAAAGTGATTAAATAATAATAATAAAGTGATTCTGATATGACACAAATTATAGGCTTCCATTTCCACACACAGTGTTGCTGAAGTAGTTTTCTGGGTCAGTATCATTTTCCACTCCCTCCCCCACCCCATCCAAGTGGGTGTACTTCCCTCTTTGTCTCTGGCCTTTTCACCGGACACCCCCCTATTGTGAAGTTACTTAGATATTCTGGATATATCACACACACACACACAAACACACACACACACACACACACACACACACACACACACACACACACACACACACACACACACACACACACACACACACACACACACACACACTTCAAGCCCAGGAGACGATAACCTTTTTGAGGTAATCACTGAATTTCACTGTGATGGACTTTTACAGCCAGCCTAACACAACTTAAGAATGATAAAATAGTGGTTGCTGTAGGGCCTCAGATCAAAAAGCATTTAACAATGAACACTTCTTCTGTGGCCTTGTGAAAGGCTGCTCCAGCAGATGTGTGTGATTGCGTAATGAAGCAGGTTGAGTTATTCAGGCTATAAATACTCTGATTGTCTCAGTTGTTAAGAGATGGTCTATTCACTGCTGCGTGTGTGTGGGAGTGGGAGACTAAGCTATCTGTTCTAACATTGTGTTAAAGTGGACAGAAAATAAAGCTTTGAAGTGATCCTGAAGAGATTCTCTTCCACACAGTTATTTATGCAGTCAGTTGAATGTGTTGAATCTTGTACATTGCTGTATCCTCTTGTTTGTTTGTGACAATATTGCAGTACTTTTCCTGATAATTCAATCATAATCTCCATGGTCATGTTGGCAGTGGATGGAATTTACTCATATCATGGAGATGGTGCATTTCTCATCATGTCCAAAGTATTGAACTTAATACTATTGCCTCACCTGACCCCATCACCCTCTGTGACTATCCAGTCAAGACTGTGGAGTCCATCTGTTTCTTAGGAACTATCATCCCCCAGGCCTTTAAGTAAGCACAGCAGAGGATGTACTTCCTGCGGCAGCTAAAGAAATTCAATCTGACATAGACAATGATGGCGCACTTCTACACCTCCATCATCTGGCGAGCTACTGACATAGCCAAGGACGGGGTAGAAGGCTGCACTCCCAACGCAAGACTCTGCGTTACATTAACACTCAAGTTTTATTTTTATTCAGCATCTTTTGGTCTACCTCATTTCAATTAATATCCCCCACATTTTTAATATTCTGCATTTGCACATTACCTGGTGAATACTTTGTATATTTCTACACATTGTATATTTCAACTGCTCAGCTTTTTCATTTTAGAACATAACTGTATAACTGTATATTAAAACCTACTTGGTAATACACCCTTTTCTGATTATGATTCTTTTTTATTACTATACGATAGTAATATAGTAGTTAAATAGTTCAGATTGTTAGGATTGTGGCAGCAGTAGACCAGAAAAAGTTCTGTGAGGTAAAATGACTGGTTTTGTCAATGTAGTCTGGTGGCTTTGGAAAAACCAATAAAATGGCTTCAGTTTCCCATTGGTAAGGGCTGTCTGGTGACAAGGAGGTGTAAAACATTTATTTATGTGAAAACTGTGCGGTAACACTTAAACATAGCGTAGCATTCCATTTTTTTTTGTTGCACAAAAGTTCCATTCTCTGCAGCAATGATTAAAAGGCTGAATCAAATAAATTGAGATTTACAAGTTTGGCAGTCACATCCCAAACTCAGAATACACATGTAATGTGGCTAAAACTGCATCAATAAATGAAGCAAGAACTTCATGGGGACTAGTTAAAAGGATCACAGTTTTGTTTCTCACTGTTAATGTTTCTATGTTTAAGTGAATTGCCCCCAGTTTAGCTCCTTTTAATTGGCAGCATATGTGTTAGGCCACGTTCAGACAGGGACAGGGAAAGCAGCAACCGGTGGTGGTGGTGGGGGGGTGTTGGGGGGGTGAGAGGAGCTGAGGTGGGTTGCCGTGGGCGTGTCGTATACATGCTGAATGTAACTGCTGTGAAGCAATCAGGAAATACCTTTTTATTGCTCTCATTAATAACAGCTTTATCGAGGCCATCCGCTCGCTCTCTGCGTTGTTGTTACTCTATGTCTCTCTCTGTCTCTCTCTCTCTCTCTAATCATCAGACACAAATCAAATTAAACTTCTTCGTATCTCTATTTTGCGTCATAAATTCGCTGGTACATGAAATAAACAAACTTAGAACACACACACAGGTAGATTATCAGAGCTTAATCCATGGGTCCACCTGGATTGTCTCTGCTTCAGAGACATTTGAGACTGTCTGTGGAGGTTTGACCAATCTGAGTGTCTGATTGGCAGCCGGAGCATGACGTGGGCGTTGAATCTGGCTCGTTCTCTCCCGGACGGCGGCAACATTTTTTGTGGCAACGCCTGCTTTGCAGGCTGCCAGTGCGGAAACACACGACCCCCACTGAAATAATTTGAAAACATTGCGGGTGTCCGGGTTTGCCTGTACCTTACCATAGAGAATGTCACATTGGGACCTACAAACAAAATCTAAACACAACACTTTGAAGTTGAAGTAAAAGATATGACTTCTTCTCTGCACACAAAAGGTTTATTTCTCTTAAATTAAGAGAATTCTAACAAATTTGTCAGATTTCATGTTAGTGATGTTGACTGAACAGCTAGTGTTTGGCCTTCGTTGGAATATCAGCCAATCAGAGGCAAAGTAGGGCAGGTCATGACTTTGCCATCCTGGGAAAAAAATGGTACCATGACCCTTTTAAATAGCCATGGTTAAGTGTATGATAAGGAACTGGTTCTGTAAATAAACCCACTCATTGTTTTAACTCTACTCTTGACCTCGTTCTGTCATATGGCATTAAAATTGAAATTTTTAATAGTCTTTCCACAGAGTCTACAGGAAATGTCGACTGGACTAACTTCACGAAGACATCCACAAAAATCACATGCTGCACTACAAGGACTGTATTACCCAAACAAAATCCAATTACTACACCAGTTTAAAAGGTCACACCAAATTACTGTTTTTTCATTATATAAGAATATTACCCAAGCTTTGGACTCTCTACCGTCCCTCAACTGCATTCTGTATCTCCCTCATGTCATTTTTTGGATGAAAAAATCTGGAAGATCCATGAGCATCCCAGTTCACAGCCCACCCCGGGATCATTTCTGAACTTCCTCCTCCTACCCAGTCTTTTTTCTCCTTCCAGTTCCCCACCACGTCAGCAATTTCAGATCTCATTTACAAGTCCAAGCCATCCATCCAAGCCACTGGAACTGTTCCTACCCCATTCAAAACTGCTGCAATAACCCCAATTCTGAAAAAAAAACTGGTGCTGACCCCACCAACTTCAATGATCTAGGTCCAATCTCCAATCTGCCTTTCATTTCCAAAATCCTTGAGGAAACAGTCGCAACTCAACACAACGCTCACCTATCCAACAACAACCTGTTTGAACAGTTCCAATCTGGTTTCTGCTCCCTCCATACTACAGAAACGTCCCTTATTAAAATCACCAAAATCAGACTCCTCTAAACTGGTTCAAATCTTACCTTTCAAAATAAAAAATTTTATTTGTATAGCCCACAGTCACAAATTGCATTTGCCTCAGAGAGCTTTACAATCTGTACAGGGAGTGACACCCTCTGTCCTTAGACTCTCGGTTTAACAGGGAAAAAAGGTGGAAGAAACCTCAGCCACAGAGGAGGGATCCCTCTCCCAGGACAGACAGACGTGCAATGGATGTCACGTGTACAGGACAAATCAACACAAACATATTGTGCAATTACAATGACTGACAAAATGACAATAAATTACAATGAATGATAAAATGACCACAGTAGCAGATATGGTAGCAATAATGACAGTAATAATATGTGTAGTGGACGTCGTGCAGAATCACTGCAGCAGCCACGATCCACGAGAACCTGCTGGATGACAGAGCACAGAAACTCCGGGGAAGTTTGGTTAGTAAACATGCATTAATGAGACATTTATGTCTCTATGTCTATGAGAGAGAGAGAGGGTTTTCGGTAAGGGAGATGTGACTGCATCTTCAACCAATACCGTGCCTGGCTAGGCATAACCCTGGGGGGAGGGGCAGTCCCCCGGCAGTCTAATGCTATGGCAGCATAACTAAGGGATGACCTGAGCCAGCCCTAACTTTAGCTTTATCAAAGAAGAAAGTCTTAAGTATACTCTTAAAATATATAGGAGCCACAAGGTACCCAGCATCCTGAGAGCGCAGTGTTCTAGAGGGGTAGTAAGCAGGGGCGGACACGCTATGCAAGATGGCCAGTCCGTCCCTGGTAGAAAGGTATTATGAGTTTTTTTCAATATTATGGTGCCTGACCATGAAGAGCTTTGTAAGTAAGGAGAAGAATTTTAAATTCTATTCTAGATTTAATAGGTAGCCAATGCAAGATGCATGCATGCTAGAAAGAGAGTTTCTGAGGTGTTTGGGTCCAATTACAAAAACTTCAGTTTTGTCTGAATTTAACATCAGAAAATTGTAGGTCATCCAACTTTTTATATCCTTAAGGCATGTTTGGAGTTTAATTAAATGATAGGTTTCATCAAGCTTGATTGATAAATATAATTGGGTGTCGTCAGCATAACAATGAAAATTGATAGAGTGATTCCTAATAATGTTCCCTAAAGGAAGCATATATAAACTAAATAGAAGTGGTCCTAGTACAGAACCTTGGTATGCATGGAGGATTCATCATTGAATTGAACAAACTGAGATCGATCTAAAAATTCGACTTAAACCAGCTTAGGGCGGTTCCTTTGATGCCACTTTGATGTTCCAGTCTCTGTAAAAGAATTTGATGGTCAATGGTGTCAAATGCAGCACTAAGATCTAACAGGACAGGTACAGAGATGAGTCCTTTGCCTGATGCCATTAGGAGGTAACTTTGACTAGTGCGGTCTCTGTGCTATGATGCACTCTAAATCCTGACTGAAAATCCTCAAATAGATTATTGTTATGGAGAAAGTCACACAGCTGATTAGCTACAGCTTTCTCAAGTATCTTAGACAGAAAGGGAAGGTTTGATATCGGTCTGTAGTTGGCTAAGACATCTGGGTCTAGATTGGGCTTTTTAAGAAGAGGTTTAATTACAGCTACCTTAAAGGACTGTGGTACATATCCTGATAATAAAGACAGATTAATTGTATCCAATAAAGAATGACTAACTAGAGGTAAAACATCCCTGAGCAGCCTGTTTGGGATGGGGTCTAAGAGACAGGTTGGCAGCTTAGCTGCAGAAGTTAGTAAAGTTATTTGATAAAGGTCGATGGGAGTAAAAGAGTCAAATACATATCAGGTTTTACAGCTGTTTCCAAACTTGCTGTATCAGAATGCAGATTAATGCCTGTTGAGGGCAAGAGGTGATGAATTTTGTCTCTAATAGTTATAATCTTATCATCCTTATCAAGAAGCTCATGAAGTCATTGCTACTTAGACCTTAAGGAATAGATGGTTCAGTAGAGCTGTGATTCTCTGTTAGCCTGGCTACAGTGCTGAAGAGAAACCTGGGGTTGTTCTTATTCTCCTCTATTAATAGTAGTAATAGGCTGCTCTGGAATTATGGAGAGCCTTCCTGTATGTTTTGAGATTATCTTGCCAGACTAGATGAGATTCTTCCAGTTTAGTAGCATGCCATTTGCATTCAGATTTACGTGCCTCTTGTTTTAATTTGCAAGTCTGCTGGCTATACCATGGTGCTAGCCTTCTTTGTTTAATTGTCTTCTTCTTCAGAGGTGCAATAGAGTCTAAAGTTGTCCGAATGAGCCTGTAGTACTATCAACGAGATGGTCTATTTGTAAAGGGGCTAAAGGAAGCAGACAAGTCCTCTGTTACAGTTAGACATGGCATTGAATTCAATACTGAAGGAATCACTTCCTTAAATTTGGCTACAGCACTATCAGATAAACATCTGCTGTAGAAGTTTCTGCAGAAAGGCTTATAGTCCAGTAGTATGAACTCAAAGGTTATTAAAAAATGGTCAGACAGAAGAGGATTCTGTGGAAAGACTATTAGATTATCAATTTCAGTGCCATATGAGAGAACAATATCAAGAGTGTGGTTCAGACAATGAGTCGGTTTATTTACACTTTGACAAAAGCCAATTGAGTCTAATAGAGAGATAAACGCAGTACTAAGACTATTATTGTGCTTGTCCACATGAATATCTAAATCACCTACAATAATTACTTTATCTGTTTTAAGGATCAAGCATGATGCAAATTCAGATAAAAATTCAGAATAAGGACCTGGAGCTCAAGATACTGTAACAAATAAAATTGGCTGCGATGTTTTCCAGGTTGGATGAATGAGGCTAAGAACAAGATTTTCAAATGAATTATAATTTAGTTTACTTTGAGGAATATGAGTATTACAATGACTCGGAGGAGTGGATTCAATTAAGCTAACATATTTATCCTCCTGCAGCCAGGTTTCAGTGAGATAAAATAAATCAATATCATAATCAGAAATTAATTCATTGACTAAGACAGCTTTCGATGACAAAGACCTGATATTCAGGAGTTCACATTTAATTCTCTTATTTTGGACTGTTGGAGATGTTGATTTAATTTTTATTAAGTTTTTATGATGAACTCCTCTTCTGTTTGTTTTATCTTTAAATAATGTAGGTGGACGGGGGACAGACACAGTCTCTATACTAAAGGACTGGGTGGGCAGCTGTTCTAATGGAGGCGCAGAGAAGCGTGTAAGACTGCAGCTCTGCTTCCTGGTCTTAACTCTGGGCTGTCTACATGGTTTTGGTCGACTAATAAACTTGACCATGTTTCTAGATATGAGAGCTGCTCCATGTAAAGTAGGATGGATGCCGTCTCTCCTAATCAGACCAGGTTTTCCCCAGAAAGGTGTCTAATTATCTATGAAGCCCACATCGTTTACTGGACACCACCTCGACAGCCAGCGGTGAAATGACGACATGCGGCTAAACATGTCATCACTGGTCACATTGGGGAGGGGACCAGAGAAAACTACGGAGTCCAACATCGTTTTGGCATATTCACACACCGATAAAACATTAATTTTAGTGACCTCCAATTGGTGTAACCGGGTGTCATTACGGCCCACGTGAATAACAATCTTACTGTATTTACGTTTATCTTAAGCCAGCAGTTTAAAAAAAAGATTTGATGTCGCCCACTCTGGCCGCACCTAGTTCATTTAGCTTAGAAGTTTCACATCTCAACCTTCCTTTGTCACTTCGGGTGTGCCCTAGGGCTCTGTCCTCCTCTTCATCATTTATCTCCTCCCCCTTGGTAATATTTTCAACAAATAAAACATAAATTTCCACTGCTACGCGGATGACACCCAGCTCTACCTCACCAGCAAACCCACCTCCAACCTCCCGCTTTCCTCCCTTACTGACTGCTTGACAGAAATAAAATCCTGGTTCACCTCAAACCTAAACTAAACAGTGACAAAACTGAGGTTCTCCTCATTGGCACCAAATCAACATTATCCAAAACCGTTTCTCTATTGACACCTGCTCCATTTCCCCCTCCTCACAGGGGGTTAGGGTTAAGAGTCTGGGTGTCATCCTCGACAGCACACTCTCTTTTTAGTTTTCACATTAACAACATCACCCGGTCCGCCTATTTCCACCTAAATACATGTCTACATGTGTTATGTTGTTTTAACACCAGGATAGTCCGGAGGACTCGGATCGTAAACTAATCATGTAGTTACAACATCTGCTCGTTTGGGGGCGGTGTTGTGCAAATCAAGCACTGACTAGCAAGAAAAAAAGCACCAGGAAGACGAAAACCCAACTCATCGATTAGCTTTCTGATCTTTGGTTTGTTGGATAGTCCATTTGCTTTTCCACTATAAGCAAACCACACCAGGGTTAACTTGCAAGCGGACTGAGACCCACATTTTCAGGCGGACCAGAGTTTGCTTGTTTGGTCCGCATCCAGTTTGAATGAGCTTTCTATCCGAGGAAACAAACTCTTGTCCGTTTAAAGCAGACCAAACAGTGCTGGTATGAAAGCGCACTTAGATGGAGTGTTGAGAAACGTATTCCTTCCACTTGTTGCTTGGATTTTGCGACAATGGACAGGGGCATCTACCAAATGAATAAATATAAATGTCTTTTTTCTTCTAATTTACATGCACATCTACATTAATTGTGTTTATTGGGCCCAGAGCAATGCCAAACTACAGTTGACCTACACACAGGATTGTGCCTGGATGCACCCTGTGTCAACATTAATGAACAGCTGAAGCTGCTGCTGACATGCTGCCTTCACTGCACAGCCTCTGTCGACATTGTGTGAGTGGATGTAATTCTGGATCTCCCTTCAAACACTGTATTCCTCTCTGAGTTATTAACTTGGTTTTTAAAGCCTGTTACTCTTTACCCCAGACTTTAACAGAGTTGTAAGCAGCTCCTTGACAGTAACCAGAGCAAACCGGTCAGGAATGTTAATGTCCTGATGTATATCCTCCTGTCTCCTCAGCCACATGTGACACGACCTGCGGTGATACAGAAGAACCGACAGGAAGAGAAAAAGAGAAAGAGAATGTGTAAAAAAAGGAATGAGCATCTGAAAATGAGGTGTAATTACATGTTTGCTTGGCAGTGGCAGAGCTACATGCTTGTTTAGAGGGGTTTGTGTGTCTATACAGTGTGTGCCCTGTGAGTGCGACTGTATGTTGCGTATGCATGCATGTGGGCAGGGAAGCAGTTGGTTTGTTTTATATCAAACCAGCGGATATGCACAATGACCCTGTAACATGCATGCACTTACAAACTGTAAACCTTGCAGGGAGGGTTGTATATCCTCAGAATTGTGGGAAACAGCAGAGTGCAGAGTGCTCGAATGGGCTCTCTATATTTACGTAGGCTTTAAATGCTTAACAGCTCAACACTCCATCCCACATCTCACAGCTTGGCTGCGCACACCAGTTGTAATGCACTGAACCATACCACTGAACAGGGTCATTTTCTCTTTCTACTTTTGCTCAGATGATTTTTCAGGATTAGTGGATATCATGCAGAGGAGTACTTAACTTAAAGGCTTTTAAAATAATCTCTTTCTCTTTTGAGCAAAGATTCTTTCCCTGAAGATTCCTTTCCCTAAAAGAGAGGTTTTGTTGCCTCTGTGACAGCGTTAGAGTAATGACTAGCTCCCACAGAAAGCCACTGCGTTGAATAATTGACTGTAAACACTCAGGGAATGTTAATTAAGCCTCTCACACAACCAAACAGATTCAGTGGGTAATTTTGTGCTCTGGGGACAGAGAAACCTCATGCACTCAGTATGTGTAAAGCTGCTTGAACTAAAATTTGTTGAAAGCAAATCAAGCCTTTATGCTTCTATTGGTGTGGACTATTTAGCATTCACAGGCTGAAAAATAGCAGCAACAGCTGATAATGAAGCAAGAACCACAGCCTGATCCATGTTAGAGACACTAAGAAATTACTTTTAGTGAACTGTGTTAATATTCTGATGACCTGAAGTAAAATAAGTGTAAGTAAGTATAAAACAATGATTGTGTCCTAGAGAGGCTGCAGTGTTCATTTCATGACATCAGTGCTTCTCAGAGATGTTAAGTGAATTTAGATACAATGCAAGTGTGTCTGCATGAGATGGGGATGCTTCAACCTGAGTGAAGAAGTCACTCTTATCCTAAGGTTTCATTTATTTCTCTATGCAGACTGAAAGAAAGAAGCAAAACCAACTTACTCAACATTCATGACAGTGTGTGTCAGTGTGTATTTTGTTTGTCTTTGTTTCCAGCCTGTCTCATCATATGACAGGTTGTATTTCTTGATCATCTTATTTTTCATGTACCCAAAAACGTCATTTGTAGTCATGGGATGACGGTCAAAACTACAAAGATTAGATTTTCTGAGAATTATCTTTTAGATAGATAGAGAGGAGAAACTGAATTCATCATCCAAGCACACATAGTGTGTCTTTACTTAAATACAGTGACTGCCAAATTTTCCAAACCAGTTGCAGGTCCATGTTTTGGACATCAAATGATCACTGTTGCTTGGGTCTACTAATCCTCTTCATCAACCTCTGTGCCTATGTGAATGCTTGTACATCTTAACACACACACACAGAAACTAGATCAGTTGTATCAAAGCATGATCAGACTGACTGGGTTCTACTTCAAGGGTGTTTTGCCTTCTCTGGAACACCTGCACTGACCAAGGAGAAGCTAAAAGCAGCACTCCATTCTTCAGAAACATGGTACACCTCCTGGTTTGAAGAACTACTTGAGGACCAAAGAAGACTAAAGACTCATGCCTGTCATGGACTTTCTCCACAGTCACCTGACCTTAACCCCACTGAACTTGAAGACTTAGAAAGCTGAGCATTCTGTGACATCACAAGAGGCTCTTGGGGACATTGTCAAATCACATTGTCAAATCATGTTGGATCACATGAGTGATCATGTTTTCAACAAATGTGTGAAATCCATGCAAGTACAAGTGCACGGTGTCATTAAAGCCCTGTTACGCAACTTTACCACAAATTTGAAAACATGTTGATCCTACACTGACTTGTAATCAGGTGAATGATGTCTCTGTCATTTTTACGTCTGTTCTTGTACTATGTAACTTTGTGCTCTGGGTACGATCACCCACAAGAAGCGTTATAAAAACAAACATCACCAACTGTTTCACTGATTTTGGTGAAACTCACACTAGAACACACATAAATGCTTCACAGAACAGAATGATTGTGTACGGTTGTCATTAAAGTGAACGGTCTCTATCATGCTTGAGTATGATGTCTTCAGCTTGTCAACCTGCCGATGTGGATGGAGTAATTGAGCACAGCATGATGCCTTGGATTCCAAAACCTTGACCTTGAAACCTTGGTGCTTCCTTAGCAATGCTAGAATCTTTTTTTTTTGACAAAAAACAAATCAAATAGAAATTACTTTTGCTAACATTTTTTACATCTTCCATTTCAAACCCAATGTTTTCATTTGACCGAAAACATGTTTGTACTGTAAGCAATACTTTGTATTCCAGACAAATTCTTTGAACCCAACAGTGCTCCTCTCAAATATACTACCTTTATAACAGTGCTTTAATTTCCTGGTGTCTTAAAGCAGCAGAGTTACCAGACATCTTTAATAAAAAACAACAAATCCCCTGTAGATTTGACCTTAAGAATTTCACCCCCTGGAAAGAAACCAACACACACACAGCAATTCATTGCTTGCAGAAAGAAAAAACATGAATATATGAAGCAGACATGAGATAAAGTTATATATTAATGAACAAAGATGACAGCAGAAAACAAGCTATGACAGCAACTTGATACTGTTCAGGCCACAAAAGCTCATATTTGCAGTATGTAAATGTTGCCCTCTGTGTTTTTATTGAACAGTGTGCAGTAGTAGTGGGCGGATTGATCCAAATATCGATAGTATCAACACCAAGTTGGTATCAGTATCGGATCGATACTGGTGAGATCGATTCTTTACTTTAAGTTCCGCTCTTGTTTGCAATGCTGTGGTTTCGGCAAAGAGGAAACAACCAGGTCACTTCTGTGTCAGTGCAGAGCAGGCACACTTTGCCCCCCCTCTTGTGTTTAGATGTTGTGCCGTCAAGTTGCCGGCTCAGGTTCATCAACATTTTTTACAGCACACGCACAGGGCTTGACGCACAGAGAAAATACAACGGACGAATAGCAGAGAGGAAGAGGAGTGCGCTGTGGCTGTATTTTCAAGCCGAAAACGAGACAACAGCAAAATGTGGTATTTGTAAAAAGCTAGTCAGGTATAGTGGAAACACTACCAATTTATATAGACATATAAAAAAACATCCAAAAGAAAACATGGAGCTACAAAAACAGAGAGAGTAGTTTCTCAACCGTACTGATTGATAATAAAGCATTTTTATTTAATTCTAAACTTTGTCATGAAAATTAATTGAGATTTAGCAATTCAATGACACATCCACATTATTTATTGAAAAGTATCGGTATCAGTGATACTGGCCCGTATTTATTTGGTATTGGATCGATACCAAAATATGCAGTATCGCATACCACTAGTGTGCAGTCATAAAGCAATGACCTGTAAAGAATGGCAATAAAAAGCAAGGTGACAAGGAAGACAAGAAATACACAGATACAGTGTGTGCTGGCAGTCATCCAACTCCAAAAATGATCAAAGACGTGGAGTATGGGTGGAGCTGAGGCAGACTGAATAATACCTAGTTACTCAGATTCATGATTCATGTAACTGCACCCACCTGTCAATCAAAGCACATCAACTTTAATTCTGCATAAATTTAAGCCTTAATATAATCTGAACAGATGAGTTCTATATAAATTCACCCTCAAGTACAGTTGTCATGAACGGGGAAATTAGCTATAGAGACCAAAACTGTTTTTTGTACCAGGCTGTAAACATGTTTATTTCTGCTGTGAAGTTGGACATTTGAACATGGGGACTTATGGAGACTGACTCACTTCTGGAGCCAGAACACTGACTTCACAGCCACGGACATTGCTGCTTGGAATTTCATCCTCAATATTTTTGATTCTATAGGCTACCTCATGTTAGTTAAATTCAACCCAACAGGAAACCTAAAAAGTTTACTTGTACTGACTATCAACACATAAATCCATGTATGCAATACAAAATAAGCTTTGCATTGTGTTCTCTTAGTATCTGTGCGATACAGAGGGAGGGATCTGTTTATTTTGTATTCAGCTCTGGTTAAAATTTATTGCATACACTTTCCTTTTCTTTTATCACTTGGAAAAAGCTCTGTGGAAGTTCTCCTGTCAGCAGAGCTGAGCCTTACAGCAAAGCTTTATCTACATTCCAACCTTCACTTATAGTATAAAAATCATGAATACAAGCAGCAGGGTTCAGCCTTAGGCCCAAGGAGCTCAGATAATTGATTTTATCGTCAAATCTCCTCCAGAGACACAGAAAACATTATATAAATGCTATCACAGCCTGGGTACTGCTTGCTAAGGCTGACAAACTGACTTTCAAATTTAAAATTATGGACTGCCCCTTTAAAGCTTCAAATGAGAGAACCAGAGAGTACAATGAATGACACATTACTGTGTTTAAGGGTATAAACAGCTGCAGAAGATATTGAGCTTTTCATTTATCTTAATCACTGGTGTTATGTAACACCCTGTGGTATCCTCCGATGTCTTTAGCTCCCAGTCTTCGTGCATGTTTTATACATGAAAAGCCAATCATTGAGAGTATGGATAATGTGTGTGCGCACACACTTGTGCATGTGTGTATTTGTGCATTTTGAGTTTGGCCAATAGGACAGAGACAAAGCTGTTGCTAAGCTGTATCTTTCGCTGCTGCAGAAATGCAGTGTTTGTGCTAGGTTGTTTGGGTGCCACCTCCGTAGTGATGCCCTCGTTACTGGCACCCTGACCAGGCCTCTATTGGCTGGGTGCTGCCTGGATCGGTGGTAGTTGTTGTTGTACCTACATCCTGTTTTCGGCAGGTTTAGATGTCGGTTAAGTTAAACTATTAATTAGATTAAGTTCAATCTTAGTTCAGGACTGATCTTAGTTTCAAGTTCAGATTAGATTCCATACATGGTTAGGAGCATGTATGCATGTGGATGTGTGTGTCCAGAGCATAATAGCAGTCAGGCTCATAATGGGGCTTGGAGGCCCGCTGACCGGGCTTTTGAAACATTGGGCAGACACTTGGCACCCATGGGATACTACATCATTTGGACAAAGGGTTATTCATTGGCACATATATACAGAGCCATAGACCCACATCAGTGCCCCCTGCACACATGCATGCACACACGTATTGGTCACACAATCCGTTAATTTCGAGTGACTTAAGCTTAAGAACACAAGTTTGCACCTCCTCTACCTCTTCTGGATTGTCCTGTGCTGGTTCATATAAGCTCGCTAAATAACAACAAGGTGACACTGATGATTTACTGCTGAGTCATCATCAGGGAAACTTATCTCAAACACCAATAGAATTTGCAGTTAACACAACAACTTGCAGAAATGGACAGAGAGAATGGATAAATTAATGCTAATGCTAATGATACTGACAATGAGAGGTAATATAAAACTTGGTTACCATGGTAATTGACTCGACCTGTCTGACCTGTAATCTACACTGTCTAAACTTGCATCCTTGGTCCATGTGCTGTCCCAACACAAAGTTCACATTTTAGACTGGAGCTTATACAGTAGTTAGACCTGGCTCAGGCAAGACCTAAACCATCCCTTAGTTATTTCTGAGGGACCCATGATGCACTGAACTCTCCCTCTCTATCTGTACACATTCATGTCCCATCAATGCATGTTGATATCTTAGTTTTGTCATATTTTTAACATGATTATAGTTGTAGTACTTGTAGTTATTATTATTATTAGGATTGCTGCAGAAAGAAGCAAAAGAAGTGAAGTTATGAAAAGGACTGTCATTGCTTAATTATTTCTAATTATAAATATTCATTACATTGTTTATATTACATTATTATTATCGTGGTTAGTGGATGGTTTGAATTAACCAGCTAAACTTAAGGTAGGCAGGTGAAATATCTTGTCTGCTGGGTCTCTGTGACGGGAGTATTTTGTAGTTAGAATGCATCTTCTCAAACTCTCAAAAGCATTCTGTGTGTATTAGAACACATTAAAACATGTCCTTTAACGTCCACATGAACTAAATCTCAAGGACTGTTTTTTGTTTGCACTCCAAGAATGCTGGGTTCCTTGTGGTTCCTATAGTTTCTAAAAGTATATTGGGAGCTTTCAGCTATCAAGCTCCTCTTCTGTGAAACAAACTACCATTCTGGGTTCTGGAGGCAGACACGGTCAACACTTAGACTTAAGACTTTTTGATAGAGCTTATAGTTAGGGCTGGCTCAGGTCATCCCTTAGTTATGCTGCTATAGGACTAGACTGCCGGAGGACTTCAAAAGTGCGCCAGCATGAACAAAACTTGCTTTCTAAGATTTGCCAGTCAACAGTAAACAACTACGAATTATGAACAGCAGCATTCAACAGGTGCAGCCAGTAAGCATGGGAGCTACCACAAGATACAGATATTTTAGCTCAGTGGTAAGGACGGGTTTCTCTATCTCTGTAATCAAATAGACACGCAAAGAACTTTATGCTTAGACTTGCTAAAGGCTTAAGACACAAACACACCATCATACTGTCTTCCTCTGACCATAACGAGGGCATGTGGTCTCTCTGTGTTAAGGAGACTCTACATAATAAAAGGCCATATACTAACTTAAATAGTACTGAGAGGCTGGTATATTATTATACTCTTTTGTAAAAAATCCCGTCATGAGTGGAAGACAGCACTGTTTTTCACTTTAGCCAAATATGTTTTTTCTGTATTTTTCTACATTTCCCCCTCAGAGGCCCTCAAATGATGACCTTGGCAGCAGTTGATCAGTTACCTGCATCTCATGCAGGATGTGGCTGCTCCTGAGGTAGGTATGGCAGAAATTCTGTAAACATTAAAGCAGTAGAAAGTCCTTGTTGTATACTCTCTGAAGCAGCAGCAGACACAAACTGCTGACTTGCTGAAAGTGTCATTTGTCATAGGGGCAAAGAGGTCAAAGTTTGATTCTAAAGCTCAGTCTACCTGTTTTAAATGTTGGGTGGCTTGCTCTGGAAGCTGGACAGTGGGCAGCCTAACTTACCATGTGTTAGAGTTGAGATACACAGTCAACAGTTGAAATAGACTCAACTTTTTAAAATCTTTTAGACTTTTCAAATAATCAACTCTAATGTTAATGTTATGTTATAATTAACACTTAAAACCACAAATGTTAGGACATAATCATTTTTAATTTTAACCACACAAATTACACATCTGCATGTTCAGCTAATTCCTGGGATGCTGATGGTCAGTGGTCAATATGACCTACAATTTTATCCAGAGAGGGGTTAGATTGAGTGGAACATTTACAGCTCTCTTTGTCTAAATGGCTGAGCACTTTAAAGCCACACTTACAGCTGCTGTTGATTAGCTGATTAAGCCTGTTCCTCTGTTTTTTTCAGTTTAGTCCTCTTTAAGTTTAATCACATATCAAATCTACATCTGTATTTCTCTCCCAGACACACATAGATGTACACACACATTTAATGCTACACGTAGCAGCCTGCATTAAATGTAGCAGGCCACAGTGGAACTGCGGGGTAACATGTGACTCTTTGGTTTGATTGAAGACTAGGCGCATCGCTGCATTCTGGATCATCTGAAAGAGGCCCATCAGGAGGGCGTTAAAGTAATCGAATTGACCACAGCCTGTATCAGGAGTTGCGTAGCATGTTGAGTGAGGTAAGGCCTGCTTTTTCTTATGCTGCAAAGTGCAAAGCGGCATGACTGGGCAACTGAGGAACATGATCAGAGAAGGTTAGTTGGTTCAATCATGACTTCCAAGTTTCTCCTGGTATGGGCAAGATATAAGGAGTCAATTTTGATGAGATCAAGGGTCTGCAGGAGGATAATGATCTGCATAGCAGTGATAGGATGCATGCAAGTGGATAATCTGACCCAGGAAGGTGGTGTAAATAGTGAAGAGAAGAGGCCCCAGCACTGAGCACTGGGTCACCCCTGTGGTGAGGAGATAAGATGTGGACATCTGTCCAAGCCAGAAGCTGAACGAGCACCCTGTGAGACAGGATTCAAGCCAGGAACGAGTCGAACCAGAGATGCCCATGTTAGAGAGAGTAGAGAGGAGGATGCGATGGTTAACTGTGTCAAAGGCAGCTGATAAGTATACTACCTCTACTTCTACAAATACAGACAATACTACATATACTGTATGTCTGTCTCAGTCTCTGTCTCTCTTATTGACTCCATCATTTGTCTCTTGTCTCGTGTCTTTATGTCCATTTGTCCACCTCTCAGTTTCTGGCAGTTCCTCTCAATTTCCAGCTTTTCTTGTGCTCTAGTTGAGCTTTTAGCTTCTTTAAGGCAGTGACACTATAAATTACACTTTCATTTCAGCAATACGATGCATTTTAGCTTTAACATTTTTTCAACCAATTCATTTCACATTTCTGCCATCGACATCCACGCTTTTTCAGGAAATACATTTTCCAAACTGTCACTGCTGCAAGCAATCACACATTGTTCTTTTCACACTACAGAAACAATGCCATTTTCTCTTGTCTCTCTCCTTATACAACAATAGCTCCACCTTGTTGCCATTAATAAAACACCACCATATCTTTTGAACAGATTATTAAAGTACCACAGATAAATGGTCTATATTGGGAGCTTTCAGCTATCAAGCTCCTCTTCTGTGAAACAAACTACCATTCTGGGTTCTGGAGGCAGACACGGTCAACACTTAGACTTAAGACTTTTTGATAGAGCTTATAGTTAGGGCTGGCTCAGGTCATCCCTTAGTTATGCTGCTATAGGACTAGACTGCCGGGGGACTTCAAAAGTGTGCCAGCATGAACAAAACTTGCTCTTTAGATGTGAATTACTAACATTTATTGCTGGGAAACTGGTGAGCAGCAGCAGCAGCCGCAACAATCACATGAAATATTCCAGTTTAATTTGCTAATCAATCAAGCTCATTTGCAGTTTGTTTGACTACCAGTTCTACTTACTTCTGTTTCCCCTGTGTCCAGGGCTACCTCCTGCCAGCACAACCCCAGATTCCTTCTGCCTGTTTCCACTTTACCTGCTACAGTTGTATTTGTACTGTTTGATAAGAAAACACATGTCAGAATATTTCTCCACAGTTTGAGTTTATTTATTAGACTAAACATAAATTCTATAATAGATGCTGGGGCATAACCACATGCAATTCAAACCCAATATCAAGGACGTTTACAAAAACTGAAATTGTCAGGCCCGACTCGAAGCAGGACTCAGACGCAGAGGTGTCAGAGAGCTGTTTTATTTGGAATAACAAAACACCCTCGACAGAGTGAGGCTAAGGCAGGCTATAAAACAGGCCTAAACTAGGAAAAACCAAAAGTCACTCTAAAGGGAGGAAAAAAACCCTAAACTGCGTTATGAAAAATTATCCAAATCAAAATCACTCACAAGGAGGAAAATCAAAAGGCTGCAAAACATTAACTTAATGTCTCTCCTAGGGAGGATGAAAAAACAACTAAACTTAACACAATGAAACAAACGGCTATACTAATAATTTACAACAAAAAAATCACTCAATCGAGGCAAAAACAAAGGAACACTCAGGCAACAAGGCTAAGGCTATGAACAGGCAAGAAAGACGGCTTTGGCAATCAGTCATGGGACGAAACACTTTGGCACAAGACAAAGGGAGATGCAGACAATATATACACAGGGTAATGGGGAACAGGTGGAAACAATCAGGGCGGGGAAGACAATCAGACCGGTGACACATGAGGAAGGGCAAGCGACCTGAAACGAGAGGGCGGGTAAATATCAAAATAAAACAGGAAATGACGAGACATAACAAAAACCCAACTTGACCTCACCGCGGTGAGACAGTACCCCTCCCTGTAGGGCCGACTCCTGACAGCCCAGGCTGGTCAGGATGGTCTCTACAAAAGTCATCTATAAGGCTGTGGTCAATAATGTGACGTGAAGGGACCCATTGACGTTCCTCTGGGTTGTACCTGTGCACAGCCAGTAACTTTTTGACCTTGTAGACTGGACCCCCGTCTACTACTTCAGAGGAGGGGGTGGGAGGGCTGGGACTGTTTTTTTTGACTGGTTTGACCTGACTTACATGGAACGTAGAGTGGACACGGAGAGACCAAAGCAGACGAAGGCGAACCGCTGCAGGTCCGATAACTTTGGTGCTGGGAAACGGACCTATGAAGCGCGGTGCCAGTTTCTTTGAGAGGGCCTTGAGGTGGAGGTTTTTGGCTGAGAGCCACACCCTCTGGCCCGGCTGGTACGCTGAAGCGGGTCGTCTTCTCCGGTCCGGTCCCCTTGGCGGATGAGTACCTGACGGGCGGCCGCCCAGATGCAGGCGGCAGCGGCGGATCTGAGCTTGGAGGGAGGGCACCGACGCCTCTGGTTCATTGTCTGACAACACAGATGTTTGATAGCCATAGACACACATGAAGGGGGAAAGACCAGTAGCTGAGGTGGGCAGGGAGTTGTGCGCATACTCTACCCAGACCAGGTGCTTGCTCCATGTGGCTGGGTTCTGTGACACTAGACACCAGAGGCCGGTTTCCAGCTGTTGGTTGAGGCACTCAGTCTGGCAGTTCGCCTCCCGGTGATATCCTGAGGTCAGGCTGGCTTTGGCACCGATGAGCCGGCAGAATTTCCTCCAGAACCGGGATACAAACTGGGGCCCCCGGTCCGATACAATCTTGATAAATTCTTGTGGTCGGTCCAAACAATAAACGGCTGACTGGCCCCCTCCAACCAGTGCCGCCACTCCTCCAGTGCCACCTTCACCGCCAGGAGCTCACGGTTGCCGACATTATAATTTATCTCTGCCTTGGACAACCATCGAGACAGGAAGGCACAAGGATGCATCTTACTATCCCGCTCGGATCTCTGGGACAGCACAGCTCCAATTCCCTCATTGGAGGCGTCCACCTCCAACACAAACTGCCGCTGAGGTTTAGGCATGGTGAGAATGGGGGCCGTGGTGAAGCGCCGCTTGAGGTTCTGGAAGGCGGACTCTGCCTCTGTAGACCAGTGGGAGCACTTCTTCGTGGAGGTGAGTGCATGGAGCGGAGCTGCTGTTGCACTGAAGTTTCTCATAAACCGCCTATAAAAGTTAGCAAAACCAAGGAACTGCTGGACCTTTTTGCGGCTTTTAGGTGTGGGCCATTCAGCCACAGCGCTTACTTTAGCCGGATCTATTTGCACCCTACAATGAAGCCCAGGAAGGAGATGGTGTCGGCATGAAACTTACTTTTCTCCACCTTGACAAACTGTTTGTGGTCTAAGAGTCTCTTGAGTACTTTGGCCACGTGGGCCTTGTGCGTGTCTAGGTCAGGGGAGTAGATGAGGATGTCGTCTAAATAAATGTACACGAAATGATCTAAAAAGTCCCCAAGGACATCATTAATCATGGCCTGAAAAACCGCTGGGGCATTTGTGAGCCCAAATGGCATCACCAAGTATTCGTAGTGGCCGGTAGGGGTGTTAAACCCCGTTTTCCACTCATCTCCCTCTCTGATTCTAACCAGGTGGTAGGCATTGCGGAGGTCTAATTTAGTGAAGACCTTAGCTCGCTGAAGTTGGTCAAAAAACGATGACATGAGTGGGAGGGAGAGACATAGCTTTGGTTTTACTGAACACCTCTTTGAAGTGATGATAGCAGGGCGGCACGGCACTCAGGTCCGGATATTCAGAGTCTGCATTGGAGTTAACAGAGACAAGTTTAATCATAGTGCCGTCTTCCTCCAGAGTCGGTGTCTTTATGCAGCGCTTCACACAATCACACAATGACTTAAATAAAAACTCATGTATTCTGTGTGCTTGTGGATACGGAGCTCGAGAGGCTCTGTGATGTGCGAGATAACGAACAGTTCATGTCCATTCAGTGCTCTGGCGTGGATAGGCTTGGCTCTAGGTTCAGCTTCGAGTCCAACCCTCTCAGCTAACCCCCAGTCAATTATGCTCTCATCGGCTCCGGAGTCTATAAGTGCCTCAATATCTATAGTGGTGGCATGGTACATTACCTTGACTGGCAGGCGGCGTGATTATATGACGTGATTAGATTGGCCACAGTAAAAGCAGCTGCCCTCCTGCTGGCATCGTTGCCGCTCCTCCGGTGTCAGCCTCGCCCTGCCAAGCTGCATGGGCTCCTCCAGTTGTCTGTCTGCGAGATGAGAGAGTCCAGGTCTGCAGGCAGGTCCAGTGGCAGCCTGGATGTGAGCCGCCAGCCCTTTTAGGAAAACGTTGTACAGGGCAGTGTTATTCCATCCGCTCTCCGCCACCAGGGTGCGAAAGCGGATGGCGTAGTCACACACCAAGTCTCTGCCCTGTGTCAGACTGGCCTTCTCTTGGTCAGTAGACACTGGGTCGAATGTTTTCGTGATGGTAGCTTTAAAGTCTTAGGGAGAAGCAAAGCGGAGAGTCACAAGCCAACTCCACGGTGGCCCAAGCTCTGGCTCTTCCTGTCAGGTGAGAAACCATGAACGCTATCTTGGACCTGTCCGTGACGAAAGCATGCGGGGGCTGCTCAAAGTAGATCAAACAATCAATGAGAAAAGCCCTGCATTGTCCCGGTTCCCCAGAAAAACGCTCCTGCGGAGCCAACTTGATCCTGGTCATGGGAACGCCCTGGGTTGGAGCTGCTGCTGACGGCACCACGGGTGGCTGGGCGGTCTGCCGCAGGTGATCCACCAGCTTCCCCACCTGGGATGAAAGCTGTCCTAGAAGCGCCGCTATCGCCGACTGGCACTCCTCCTGGCGGGAGATGCAGTCCTCCTGAGCCCGTAGCGTAGCCGCCCACTGGCCCACTTTGGCACAAGACAAAGGGAGATGCAGAAAATATATACACAGGGTAATGGGAAACAGGGGGAATCAATCAGGGCGGGGAAGACAATCAGACCGGTGACACATAAGGAAGGGCAAGTGACCTGAAATGAGAGGGCAGGTAAATTTCAAAATAAAACAGGAAATGACGAGACATAACAAAAACCCAACTTGACCTCACCGCAGTGTGAAAGAAATGACAGTATTTTGAATCTGGATTGAGACTAATTGCTAAATCTATTTACAGATGAGCCCTACAGTACATGTAGCCTATATTTCATAGTTAGAACGCTGTGGATTTCGTTTTCCAGGAAATGTCTGACGAGCTGATGTCATTCCCTTCTCATTATCATGTGTAACGATTATAAGCTGCATCAAAAACACCACAGTAAGCACACCTGCAGCTTCTTTGCTTTTTCATAAACTTTGGCTATAATAACGTCACACAAGGCCCAAACAAATAAAACACCAAACAGCTGTGGTAAACAAAGGATGCTGGATCGACCATGTTAAACTTTATCATCAATATAGTTTTTTATTTATTTATTTTATTCATTCATTTTTTTCCTTTATCCATATAACATATAATGACATTTGTGGTTTACCGTTTTTTAGACACACTGGAATAAGGTTACATGATCAAGCACTGGACAATTTCTTGACTTAGTGGTTAAGTCTATGGGTTCCATTTAACCATATATTGTTGTGTCTGGGGTTAAACCAGGATACATCTTTTAGGTCCAGAGCTGCATTCTTCCTTTTCATTTTTTTAGCTATTGGCAGGTGAGGGAGGAGACTGATTATCTAACTCATCTCTACATCAGAAAAATACATCTCTTAATGACTTGAGGCAGAGGAGGTGATCTCATTATGTTTCAGAACTGCTCCTCACATAAAGGCATGTTATTACTCTAGCTTTAAGTGCTCCTTCACATGATCCACATGATGTTTCTTTTATATTTCTTGGTGACATGTTGTCAGTGAAATACATTAATTTACTGTATCATATTTACTATGTACACATTTGAAAAAATGACAATAACTTTACTGCGCAAAATCACTAATTTAAGTGTTTAAATTAATCTGATTTTATCCATCGACATCTTGTCCATGTATGGGTCTTGGCTCTGTCTGCAGTATTGGCTGTTACATTCCCTGCAACTGACTGTCCACTTTGGGACTTACTGAATTACAGCAGTAAGGTTGGGATTAGGCCTCAAAACTGGCAGTATTTGGAGTTGTAGATGGGGTCTTAAAGAGAGGGGTATGTGCTGGGTTAGATTTTTCAGTTTCAGGCCTCTGATCTCTCCCTTGATATCGATAGTCTTGTTCAGAAACTTAATGTTTGAGGTGAGATTAATAACATATTAAACCCTCCAGTTATTCTGTCTTTTCCAATCAGAATTCTTGTGGTGGAAAAGTGGTGGAAAAGTCTACCAGCTCACCAACCAAGCATTCAGTTGAGCTGTAACCAAGCTTGTCTCACCTTGTTTCTTCCCAGTAGAAACATAAGTGTCCTGTTTCTGATTTTCAGCCCATGGGAGTGTGTCCACAGATGTACAAAACCAGCATGTTTGGCCCCACAATGAAAAAAGTAAAACTGCAATGAATGGTCCAATAAAAAGAACCAGGTATTCTCAGCCAAATCTGAGTAACGCTGTGTAATTAATCCTTGGATCAATTTTATTACAACAGTTTTATGATGCAGTTCACTGGTATGTGCAATGAAAGCACAGCAAAGCAACTCTTGTCTTGGTATTTAAACATTTGCTGGAGACTTAGTTACAGGACAATTCACACCATCAGTGCCAGATACAAATGGTCTCAGAAATTTGGTAAAAAAAATAGTCCTTCTGGACAGCAGATGTGTGTAGGCTGAACCAATGAGTCAACATTGCCTGTAATTAAATATGCAACCTGTCCAACATAATTTATTTAAAAAACTGGAAAAGAAGTTTCCATTAATCCCAAATTTGACAAGTTTAACAAGCACAAGACAAGTATGTTACAAGAATATAAAAGGGAAAGTATGTATAAAACTCCAACATGCTCAATAGATCTTACTGTGTGTCTAGACAGCATCGCTCATAACTCTACAGTAATAGTTCTAAAGGATGTTGGTGATTGGTTTCTCAGCTACATCAATACGTGCATGTGACAGGGAACAGAAAATTTAAAAGATTGACTGTTGATAAAGACAGAGACATAAAGAGTAGATGCTGTGGTGTAAAGTGCGTAAATCATAGAATGATGACAGAACATCCCTTCCTACCCTTTTTGCTATGAAACGTTAATAGAGCCATGATCATTCCAGTGATCTGGTAATAGAGTAGTGGTGTATGAATTGTGATTTGTCCGATCCTCTTATTGGCCCGGGAGTTTGTAGTCTTCATTAACCTAGATCTTTACTGTCCTAAGCCTGCCTAACACTAACACCACATATACAAATTAAAACGATAACTTGTGTCACTCACTACTCTCCTTTAAATTTGTTTAATCTCATTACAACCTATTCCAATCCATCTGCCTAAGAAGCTTCCAGAAATCGTGCTATTATCAAGGACAATAAGCAGTTGTTGCCCCCGTCAGCAATAGCCCTGTCCTGCTGACTGAGCTTATGCAGCTGCCTGCCATGTGGCGAGGGAAGGTACTGCATGAAAATGAACAAATCACTTACTGAGACAGCTCATTACTCCTGGGTCATATAAAAGATTAGTTCCAGAGATGTATAAAGTACTGGAGTAAAGGAGTGGAGTAGAAGTACAAGTGCTATATCAAAAAACTGGCTTGAGTAGAAGTTGAAGTGTTCTTTAAACACCATACTTAAGTAAAAGTACTAAAATATTCAAAATGTTTTGTACTTAAGTATTGCAAGTAGAAGTATGTAAAAGTACAAGTACAAGTACTGTTGTTTATATTATTTTAAATATTTATTAAGGCACAACTTCTAATGGTAGAGTTCTATGATTTCCCATGGTCTGTGAATGCGTCTGAATGAATGCGAGAGCGAGGGGGCGGGGGAGCAGGTGAGAGAGAGCGCGCCTGGGTGAGTCAGGTGTATGACGTACGACGCACGAGCGAGGTTGATGTGTGAGACCGGGACTGTAATGTTGTTTTTTTTGGTGTGGTTACGGCCGACAGTCACCGAGTCCTGTTACCAAACCGTTCAGCAATTATGCAGTTTGTTCAATAATGCCTTGTCATTCGTCACGGCTGGACGCTACAGTAGTAACGAGTAATGATTCAGCACATGAAAAATGTATCAGAGCAAAAGTAATAAATTCATCAAAAATATGTAGTGCAGTAAAAGTAGAAGTTGGGGAAAAAAATATTACTCCAAAAAAGTACAAATACTGCATTTTAGTACTTAAGTACAGTACTTAAGTAGTTTCACTTAGTTACTATACATCTCTGATTAGTTCATATTAAATGAATCATTCATGACCGACACATAACTACCACGCAGCATGAAACAAGGCAGATTCAGACTCATGAGTGATTGATGATTAAAAGACTTCCCTCAGTCAAATATAAGAAGCCAAATACAGTAATAACCTAGATGATAGATACTTTATTTAAAACACAAACACTTGTTTTTGTGTAGCTGAGACTAATATAGGTCATAGACTAAAAACAACATGAGGAGCGTAATGTAATTAACACAATGGTAAATGGACTGTACTTATCACTCAAAGCTCTTTTACACTACATCTCTTATTCACCCTGGCTGTGGTTGACTTCCTTGTGGCCTCTTCATGGTTTCCATTAGCCTGTGGGATGCCAAGGTACTTGTAGCTGTCTTGGATATCACCTATGTTGCCCTCTGGTAGGTCAATCCCCTCAGTCCGGATCATCTTGCCTCTCTTTGAGACCATCCGCCACACTTGTCCAATCCAAATGACATCCCTATGTCATCGCTGTAATTGGCTGATTGTTGCCCCACTACAGAATCAATACCTGTAGCTGCTCTTCATGATGATCTGACTGAGGGTGTTCAGGCCTATCCAGAACAGCAGTGGTGATAGTGCATCTCTTTGGTATATGCCGCACTTGATGTTGACTTGGGCAATGGTTTTTTTTTATTTATTTTTTTATCGGCCTCTAGGGTTGTCGTCCACATTTCTATTGAGTTCTGGATGAAGGTCCTTAGGTTCCTGTTGATCTTATACAGTTCGAGACATTCCAGTATCCATTGAGTCGTAGGCTTTCTTGTAGTCACAGGTTGGCCTGTCTCTTCTTACAGTCTCAGGCGACTGTTCTATTAACCAGTAGCTAGTGCTTGGCTCCCCTGGTGTTACTGCAAATTCCTTTCTGTGCCTCGCTCATGTATTGAGCCACATGCCTACTCATTTTTGCCGCAATGACGCCCGACAGGGCCTTCCATGTTGTGCAGAAACAGGTAATTGGCCAGTAGTTGAATGGGATGGGTCCCTTCTTGGGTTCCTTCATGATTAGGACTGTCCTGACTTGGGTTAGCCACTCTGGGTGGGTCCCACCTTTCAGCAGCTGGTTTATCTGTGCTGCTAGGCATTCATGGAGTGCAGTTAGCTTCTTTAGCCAGTACGTATGAATCATGTCAGGGCTTGGTGCTGTCCAGATCTTCATCTGTGACACCCTTTCTTGGATGTCTGCCGTTGAGATGGTTACTGGTTCTTGTTCTGTGAGGTTGCTGTGGTCCACTCATAGGTGGGCATCAGTGTTGTGTAATGTTTCTCTTTACCATATGTCTTTCCAGTATTTTTCCACCTCAGCTCTTGGCGGGTCTGACCAGTTGTTGTTTCTCTGCCACTGAGAGTACACCTTGGCTGGTTCAGTGGAGAACAGCTTGTTTATTCTCCTGCCCTCTCCCTCTTTGGTGTATCTCTTCAATCGGGTGGCCAGAGCTGTTAGTCGCTGTTTGGCAGTTTCGAGTGCCTCTGGTATGGAGAGTGGGCCTCTAATCGTCTCTTCCATTGTGGGTACTGTTTGTTATGTCCCGAGCCCAGCTTGTATCCAAGCATCTCCATGATTACTGTTGCTGTACTGTGTATCAGCTTGTTGGTCTCAGTAATGGTTCTTGTGGAGATTGTCTTCCGAGCAGCATTCACATCCACTAGTAGATCTTCTGAAGGTACTTGGCAACTCAGCTTCGGTATTCGTCGGGGGCTCCAGGTTTCCAGTTGGGTCACAATCTTCCTTCTCAGGTCAGCAGCTCTTGTGTTGAGGCTGTTGGGGCTTGTTACCCAATCTCTGGTTGTGGGGATGATGATGACATCTCCCCGGTGACCTCGTCCTGGCTCCTACTTGTGATCGGGTTTTAGATCATATCAGACACCCTCGCCTGGGCGACCCAGCCGGGGCTGGGGCTGATCAGACCCCGGCTTGTGTCTAAGCAGCGCACTAAACCATGTCCACAGCCACCTAGAGGCTTTCTCGGCTGCCTCACTGATGTTTTGGGTAGCTTTCCTCTTGCACCCCCCTGATTTCAAGGAGCCTGAGTGTTCGGTGCAGGCTCTGTCCTGGGAATCCCCTGCAGCCAACCTCGATCGGCTCACAGCGGCCCCTTCACCCATTAAGCCAGCAGTCCTCCACCAGATCCAGATATTTTGCCTTCTTTCTCTCGTAAGCTGCCTCAATCCGTTTTTCCCAGGGGACTGTTAGTTCCAGTAGCACCACTTGCTTCGAACTCTCCGATGTTAAGACCATATCTGGCCTGAGTGTTGCACTGGTTATGTGCTCAAGAAACTTCAATTGCCTTCCCAGGTCCACCTTCAGCTGCCAGTCGCCTGCTGTGGATAAGAGACCAGCAGGGACCTTTAGCTGTGACTGAGGTTTCTCACCCGTCCTGAAGAAAGCGATGTTTGGCCTTGCTGGGGGCTGGTGCTTGCTGAATTCCGGCACAGATGGTAGCACCTGATCATGGCACCATCGGTACCTCCCCTCTCCCAGTGCATTGGGCAGCAGCTCAGGATGTGTTCCAACGATCCTTTTGCAGGGGACAGTGGACATGATGGTGTTTCTGCCAGACCCCAGCAATGCAGATTTGATGAACTCGGGAGGACATCATACACTAATGGCGCTTCTCCACTGGCTGGTACCAGCTTGACTCGGTTCGACTCTACTCGACTCGACACGGTTTGGTTTGGGAGCTACCGTTCTCCACTACAAAATAGTTGAGGTACCAGTTGCTATGGTGACCGGAACACACTCACACAGGAAGTATCTGACTTTAACGCGCGCGCAGAGAGGAGAGCACTAGATGTTTATATGTTTAAGAGAAAGATGGACGAAAGTATTATATTTCTGATTCTTGGCCTTTGGCTGTTTGCCACATTTCAACGGCAAGTGGCTTATCGAGCAAGGCTGAAAGCAGCAAGGCGGCGGACCGCAGGGAGTGACTCGGAAGCGACACTTGGCAATAATGACTACGTCACCATTTAGTATCGGCTCAGCCCGTTTGGAACCTCGGCAAAGGTGGTACTAGAAATGGTACCGGGTACCGGGTACCAGGTACCAAGTTTTAGTAGTGGAAAAGCAAAAAAGCCGAGTAGAGTCGAACCGAGTCGAGCTGGTACCAGCCAGTGGAGAAGCGCCATAACTGGATCAGGAACTTGAGTCTCGCTGGCTCTGACCTCCAAAGTTCTGACCAGGTGATCTTCCTAGTCAGTGCATGGTCCCAATTGGTCCACGCCCCTTGTTGGTGCATGCCCACAGTCTTGCTGCTGCGCACCTCCCCCTGGATCATCTGCCGTCTATCCCTCCCCTGGGCTCTGTCATAGCGTGGTGTTTTATGGCAGCCGAGTCCTGCTCGCCCAACTGCTACCGAGCCTACTACCACACCAAGCCGCAACCTTGCTTCTGCCAGCTGGACTGCCTTCTGTGCTCGCCACTTTCTTCAGGTCCTGATCTCTATGCCTCCTGTCGGATGAGTCTCTGTACAGTAACACCTCCCCTCTTGCTACTTTGAACTCCTCTGTCAGGTCCGAGAATGGGAGCTGTAGTTTGTTGGTGTGCCCATACAGGGCGATGCAGCTCAGGCTCTTTGGCAGGCCTAGCCACCTGCGCAGGAACTGGTTGATGTTTTGCTCCAAGGCCTCCACCGTTGTTATTGGGACCTGGTACATCATCAGTGGCCACAAAAGCCTTGGCAGGATGCCATGCTGATATATCCAGGCTTTAAACTTCCCTGGGAGGCCTGACCTGTCCACCGCAGCAAGCCAGGTCTTAAGCTCTGTGTGCGCCAGCGGCACCCTGACATCGATGTCGCTGTGACTGTTAGGTCATCCCTAAAGGCTGTGATTGGCGGTTGGCGAATGCCAGATCTAGAGAGAGGTCCTCTGCATTCCACTTCTGCCACCTTGACAAGCATCGCCAGAGCAAACAGCGTTACTGATATGGTGCAACCGGTGACGATGCCTTTTTCTAGTCGATGCCATGCCGAAGTTATTGGTCCCGATGTGAATCTCATACTGAAACTGTTATAATAGTCCTGTATGAGATCTGTGATCTTCTGTGGAACATGGTGGGTGGTCAAGGCCTTAGTCACCAGCTTGTGGGGAATTGATCCGTAGACGTTTGCCAGGTTGAGCCAGATGACTGACGAATTTCCTCAATTTTCTCTTGCCTCTCGGACCAGCGGGGTAACCACTCCAGTATGTACAACACAGCCTGGCATGCCTGGAACTCCCCCCTTCTGCATGCTGGTGTCAATGTAGGAATTCTTCAGGAGGAAATCGGTCATGCTGTTGGCAAGAATTTTGAAAAAGATCTTGCCCTCTACGCTGAGCAGTGAGATGGTTCAGAACTGCGAGATATCACTTGCGTTTTCCTCCTTCAGTATCCAGACACCTTTGGCATGCCTCCACTGCTTGGCTACCCTGCCTCTTTGCCATACTACCCTGATGATCCTCCACAGCCTCTGCAGCAGTCTCGGGCAGTGCTTGTATACTTTGTACAGCACCCCACTTGGCCCTGGTGCTGTGCTGGTCCGTGCAGCCCTGACTGTATACCTGACCTCTGCCAGCATTGGCTTTTTGGTGTTAAATTGGCTGGTGGGTAGAGGTGGTATAATTAGCTCTTCGCAAGGGCCAAGGTCTTCATCCCTATGCCTGTCGCTGTAGGTTTCAGAGAGATGGCGGTTGATGTCGTCTTCTGGGCACATAAGGGTCCCACTCTGCTTCTGCCCTAGCAACCTCCTTGTGAATCTAAAAGGGTTAGCTATGAAGGCAGTGCACTTGCGGGCCCTTTCTCCACCCTTCCTCCTGTGCCATTCAGTGCGACGTAGGGAGATGAGCTTCTTCCTGAGGATGTCACACTTTGATATATCTGAATTTTTTTGTGCGTAAGAGTTTCTGGGTTTTGGTGTACGCTAAGTTTCAGTAGGAAATCTATGCAAGTATTTGTACATGAGGCCCCATGTCCACATAGCAAACACCTCATGCATTAGAATGCTCCTGTGGAAATGTCTGGGTTAAGGCTGGCCGTGGTCCTTTGATTTTCTCTCATCTCTCTATCTATAATGATAGGGGGAAAAATCTAGTTATAAAATCATCTGACAAACTCAAGGTGAGAAAGAAAAG
Source organism: Collichthys lucidus (assembly GCA_004119915.2). Taxonomy (NCBI): domain Eukaryota; kingdom Metazoa; phylum Chordata; class Actinopteri; family Sciaenidae; genus Collichthys; species Collichthys lucidus. The sequence continues at coordinate 14,120,131 of CM014086.1, read as the reverse complement.
GTTTGGGGGATGACTGTGGTTATCCTTTTCAAATATCAGCCCTCACTTTTAAATTATGTAATACCACCTGTAAGACCACTCTAAGTGTTTCTGTTTTTTATACTGAATCTTGATGTCTGTGCTGCAGTAGTCCATTTAGGAGAAAAAGGGAAACAAGCAGCCACCCATAGCAGTCCATAATTGTTAATTAAATTGTCTGTTTCGTCTTGAGACATGATCACATGGCTTCATTATGTAGGATGTGTGAGTGTGTTTCTTTGTATGTGTTAGTCAAGGCCGGTGGGGTAAGCAGGATCACATGATTTGTACAAGCAAGTGAAGGCTAAATGGATTTTTTTTAGAACGTGAAGCCAATGAAATTAACCTTCTCCTCTGCATTTGTACAAGGCCACTACCACTAAGTCCCTACCTTATAAGAGAGAGAGAAAGAGAGGGAGAGAAAGAGAGAGAGAGAACAGGGGAATAATGCTGCTGTGTTTCTGTGTCTCTATTCGATTTTTTGGGGGGACAGAACCCAAAATGGTAGTTAGATATGATGGTGCCTGACCATGAAGAGTTTTGTAAGTAAGGAGAAGAATTTTAAATTCTATTTTAGATTTAATAGGTAGCCAATGCAAGGAAGCCAAAATGGGAGAGATGTGATCTCTGATCTTGGTTCCTCTCAGAACACGTGCAGCAGCATTCTGAATTAACTGCAAAGTCCTAAGAGACTTATTGGAACAGCCTGATAACAATGACTTTACAGTGGAGCTGGAGGCCAGGGTGATCCCATCTAAAGTAACTAAGTCTCTAGAAAGAGAGTTTCTGAGGTGTTTCGGTCCAATTACAAGAACTTCAGTTTTGTCTAAATTTAACAGTGAATATCTTATTGCAAAGGCAATGCTACAGATGTTGCTGTAGTGTTAAAACAAGTTTGTCCATTTTCATTTAATGGCAGACTTCATTTTGCTGTATTTTATTTCAAATTTTAATGCATTTTAAATGCAGTATTTATCTTTAAATTTGTACAAGCATTGTTCAAAAAGTCAATAAAGATGATACAAAAGTTAAATAGCTGATTTATTTTGTTCTGACCACAGAGTACAATTAGTGTTTTCGTACTGTGTTTTTCCTTAATATGTATGTTAGTTCTAACATGCTAACGTTAACATGCTCATGCTAACATGCTTATGTTAATTGCTAGCGTATCAGTGCTAACATGCTAATGCTAACATGCTAATGCTAACATGCTAATGTTAACATGCTAATGTTAACATTCTAATAACTGCTAGCGCATCCGTGTTAACATGCTAACGCTAACATGCTAATGTTACCTGCTAGCATATCAACGTTAACATGGTAATGCTAACATGTTAATATTAACATGCTAACGTTAACATGCTAATGTTAACATGCTGATGTTAATTGCTAGCACGTAAGCGCTAGCTGCTCCTGTATCTAAATAAACATGTTAAAAAAAGGTGTGCTTTTTAAATACAGACCCCCAGCAACAGCCCACTCGTCAGTCTCAAAATTTCTTTTCTTGTACTGAATTTGCTGAGCAGTGTCAGGAATAATGCATGGGGACGATGGGGCCAGAGTCAGGCACACTCAAAATTTCTTTAGAAATTTTTCTAGTTGAGTGTGCCTGAAAGAGCACACTCTTTAAAACCTCTCGGGCTTATTGAGTGTGCGTGCAAGGCGCACACTATATGTTATCCACCGCGCTTATTGAGTGTGCGTGCAAGGCGCACACTATATGTCAGACGTACTCAACTAGCGGACTCCGGTCCTCATGCGGACCCAAACGCAATGTCATCCGGACCGAGACAAAATCTCTCTATAATAAATATTACTATCAAAATTATTATTATTTTATTTTCATAATGTTTTAAGCGAGATTTCATTACCATGCGATTTCTGGATGTATTTCCGCGTAGCCAATCTCGTGACAAATCAAAAAAACAAAATATCAGGTTGTTTATCATCACTATGACAACTCAGTGAAGCGGCGAACGTGAGGCCAGTGTGCGAGTCTGTTTTCTGTCTGACGGTTAGTGATAGAGTTATAAGTTAGTTTTTAGCAAACAAAAAAAAAACATGGCGTGCCCCAAACTGGAAAAGAAACGAAATGTGGATTCAGAAAACCGAGAATTTAGGACAGAGTGGACAGACAAATATGCATTTGTACGAAGATTTTCTCGTGCGCCCTCGCGGCTGCCCGTGCGCCCCTGGATGCGCCATGCGCCCAGATAAGTCTGCTTGGCGCCCCCTCGGCCTCGTCAACCCCCCGCTCCCGGGGGCGCCCACTCCGCTAACTTGACCAGCGGTATCGAAATTTCGCGAGGTTTTTTCCATTTCCGGGCGCTCGTGCACCCCCCAAGGAGACGGCGCCCAATAGCTAAGACCGGTCCCTGGCTATGGGCAATATGGGCGGCCGCCCAGGGCACACGAGCGCCCGAAAAAGAAAAACCTCGCCAATTTTCTATACCGCTCATTAAATTAGTGGAGCGGGCCCCCCCGGGAGCAGGGGATTGACAAGGCAGAGGCGGGCGGCGGACAGACTGATCGGGGCGCCTTTTGGACGAAGATGGCACCTGCAGGTGTCTTGCAGAAAATGGCCCTGCAGATTCTTACCATGTTTCCTTTAACTTACTTCTGCGAGTCAGCCTTTTCAACAATGACAATGGTGAAGAACAAATACAAGGGTAAACTCACCAATGAACATTTACACCACTGCCTACGTCTGGCTCTCACACCTTTTGTGCCCAACTTTAAAGAACTGGTGGCACAGAATAAGTGTTACTTTTCACACTGACTCGGACAGAACAAATCCTTTGTACATAGTTCAAATGTTCCTTGTAGATTTACTACCTTTTTCGTTTGGAGTTTGAATTTTGGAAATGTTCGACCCTGTTTCGGACCCTGGAAACATTGGAAATTTGGTGAGTGGACCTTTTCGGTTTCTAATTGAGTACCCCTGCTATATGTTATCCACCGCGCTTATTGAGTGTGCCTGAAAGCACACATTATATGGTATCCACCACGCTTCTTCTTCTTATTATTATTGAGTGCCATTTTAGTAGTTCCTAACTTAATTTGAACTTGTCTGTGTAAAATGGCAGACAGAGACAGCAGAGCGTTAGCGTGCGCACATACACACCCACACACACACACACACACACACACACACACACACACACACACACACACACACACACACACAGACAGTAACACAGACACACACACACACACACACACACACACACACACACACACACACACACACAGACAGTAACACAGACACACACACACACACACACACACACACACACACACACACACACACACACACACAGATGCTAACTGCTAGTGCATTAGCATTAACATGCTAATGCTAACATGCCAATCCTAACATGCTAATGCTAACTAGAGACTAACTAACTAGAAATTTTCTAGTTGAGTGTGCGTGCAAGGCGCAGACTATATATTATCCACCGCGCTTATTATTGAGTGTGCGTACAAGGCGCACACTATATGTTATCCACCGCGCTTATTATTGAGTGTGCCTGAAAGCGCACACTATATGTTATTTACTGCGCTTATTCTTCTTATTATTTTTATTTAGTGTGCCTGAAAGCGCACACTATATGTTATCCACCGCGCTTATTCTTCTTTTTATTTTTATTTAGTGTGCCTGAAAGCGCACACTATATGTTATCCACCACGCTTATTCTTCTTCTTATTATTGAGTGTGCCTGAAAGCGCCCACTATATGTTATCCACCGCGCTTATTCTTATTATTATTATTGAGTGTGTCTGAAAGCGCACACTATATGTTATCCACCGCGCTTATTCGTCTTCTTATTATTATTCTTACTCCCATAAAGAATGAATGGGGAGGCCCGAAAAAAAATAAATTTCAACAGACATTTTAAACAATGAACTGCTCTGGCATACTTTTACCGAGAGACTTCATTCAAACTTTAAAACGGAGGTATGCCTGCCTTCTATTCAGGGCTTCACTACACTCATCGACAGCTTTAACCGTTTTTAAACTATCAAGGCTCAAAGTTCAGCAGGTTTTTAGTCAAATTTCTGGGTTTATAATGGGTGTGTATGTGGCGGAATGTTTTTGCTAGAGTGGATGACATCATCAGCTAGAGTGAGGAGCAGGGAGAAAAATCAGTGAGAAAATAAAACGTATTTGACTGCCGTGGCCTCGAATGTACCACTACAGACGCGATTTATACATATAAATGTAGGAAAATTTGTCGTCTCACTCACATTCGCCTGCCAAAGCTGTCAGCCTTATAGTTTTGGCGTAACACACAAAGATGCGCCACCAACACCCATCCACAGCCCCATAGACTGCCATGTTAAAAAGGCGGGAACATTTCTGGAGCAAAGCAGAAGTAACCTTTCTCTCTCTTGCTCTTAAGGACACATTTCTTTATTTATCGACACCAAACAAATATGTAAAACGATCAGGAAGGTCTCATGTTGCTTGTGGTTAAGTCGGTTCAATGATTGGAGATACGGTTCTGGTCAGAAATCCTTCCTGTTCGAGAGGAGGTGTCAGCATTTTCTCTCAATTTCTAAGTGACATAACTGCAGTAACTGCTCTGCTGGCAGTTGGTCCTGGTTGCTTGGCAACCTTCGCCTGCTTCAAGAGGAGAGGGGGAGTGGCCAGCAGACACAGACACACACAATAGCTGCTAGCAAGCAACTATTGATCTTCTGCGTGTTTCATGGCATTATTATTATACACACACACAGACACACACACACACACACACACACACACACACAGTAACATAGACACACATGTAAACCCAGATAAAAAACATGTGTATTAAAAAGGTATATTTTATATCTAAAAGAGAGAGAGAATATGTGAGTTAAAAGACTGTCAAATTCATGAAGAAAAGACTATTTGTGGTTATTCTTGTAGAAAAACTAGGGGAACGTTAATTTGAAAGGGATGAGTTGTGGTCCCGGTCTGTCATACAGTCGGAGGGGCAGACGCAGTCTGTAATCCCACCTGACGCAGGTTCACTTTTCGCCGAAGCCTCTAGAAGGAGCAAGAGGAAGCATGTTCTGGACACGGTCTTAATGTCAGGACGGAGAAAACATAAAAGTGGATAAACTGGGAAAAAAAAGTGATTAAAAACTCGGACAAAACCAAAGGAGGAATCTCCCCGGATGACCACAATCTGCAGGAGTGCAGTTGGAGGATTCGCTCGGGTGGAGAATCGCAGCGGTGAGAGATCGTCCTGCTGTGCTAATGCTAAATGCTAAAACGCTAATTCTACAAGCTAAACGGCTAACTCTGTGAGCTAACCACTAGCTCAATGCTAACATCGGAGCGCTAGCTCCGGGGCTAATCAGCACTGCCAGTCACACCAAGCTCTAATGTAACAATTTTGTCTAGCTTTTACTTGAGTTATGATGTGCCATGTGTGTGTGACTGTGAACATATTTGTTTATTTTAAGCACATTAAGTTATGGTTTCTTACTGTGAACATTACAAGAGTTTACATTTTGGTTATTTGTGATAATTAATATGTTAAAAATAATCATTTGGTATCATAATATACTTTGAATTATTCACCTTTTGCTACTGAGAAATTGTGATCTTATTTTGCAATACAAGTTAGTTAAAGCACTTATCCTCTACATAATATAGAGACAATTTAAAGTGATTTATGTACAATAATTCATAATTTAAGATCTGAGAAATTGAAGAAATATGTTCTGATCCTACTTATTGTAGGTCAGGTTTTTGAGGAACCCTTGGATTTGGATAGAGCCTGTCTGGAGGACGGAGCCAGAGAGAGACGTTGATGGCGAGCCGGACCCTGGAGAATCTTAGACGTACACCGTGAATTGAATCCTTTTGCTCACTTTCACACATACACACACACCCACACAACCGTGTGGCTGGACTGACACCTAAAGGGTGCACATATAGTGAAGTGAACAGAACAATAAGAAGAACCACACGCAGCTGCGAAAACCTTTTATTTTGTTTGTTATTTTCTATACCTACCAGGGTAAGGCTGTTGTATGTATTTCATGTGTTTTATTATTCTCCCCAGCTTCATATTAAAATAGGGGAGCATTGTTCTCATTAACAAAAAGAGCCACAGTGTCGTGTCGTTCTTGTGCATCAGTTGGTTACACCTGGGCTCCTTAGTCGAATTTAAATCTTCTGTTTCTTATTCTGGCCATTAGTTAAAGTTATTATTATCATTACTAATACTTTTCTGCTTCAGAAGGGTTACACACACACACACACACACACACACACACACACACACACACACACACACACACACACACACACACAGCAACAGACACACACACACCCACTGTTGAAGCTGTCTCTGTTATAAATGTGTCTAAATATACATGTTAAAAATGACTATTTGAGGTGTGCTTTTTAAATACAGAACCCCGGCAACAGCCCACTCGTCACTTCCAAAATTTCTGCGGGAATTTTCTAGTTAGTGACGAGTGCCTACGACACTCGTCAACTACTCACAGAGCTAGCAAGCTCTGGGAGTAGTTGACGAGTGCCGTAGGCACTCGTCAACTATTGTTCTTCTGCGTGTTTCTTGGCATTATTATTAGTGACGAGTGCCTACGACACTCGTCAACTACTCACAGAGCTAGCAAGCTCTGGGAGTAGTTGACGAGTGCCGTAGGCACTCGTCAACTATTGTTCTTCTGTGTGTTTCTTGGCATTATTATTAGTGACGAGTGCCTACGACACTCGTCAACTATTGTTCTTCTGTGTGTTTCTTGGCATTATTATTATTATTATTATTATTATTCATTTTCCGCCCTTTTTCGAACATTAATGCGGCCCGCAGCGGTGCGAGGACCCCAACAAATGATATATCAAAACGTGCGTCTTGATCCCGAATCGAGTGCTATTACTTTTCTAAGAGATTCACGAGTTTTTCGCGAATTTATTCGCGAAAAACTGAGAAAAAAATCCCATAGGGAATGAATGGGGCAAAGTAAATTTCAACAGGCATTTTCAACAATGAACTGCTCTAGCATACTTCCACCGAGAGACTTAATTTAAACTTTTAAACGGAGGTATGCTTGCCTTCTCTTCACGGATTCACTACACTCATCGACAGCTTTAACCGTTTTTAAACTATCAAGGCTCAAAGTTGAGCAGGTTTTTAGTAAAATTTCTGGGTTTATAATGGGTGTGTATGTGGCAGAATGTTTTTGCTAGAGTGGATGACATCATCAGCTAGAGTGAGGAGCAGGGAGAAAAATCAGTGAGAAAATAAAACGTATTTGACTGCCGTGGCCTCAAATGTACCACTACAGACGCGATTTATACCTATAAACGTAGGAAAATTTGTCGTCTCACTCACATTCGCCTGCCAAAGCTGTCAGCCTTATAGTTTTGGCGTAACACACAAAGCTGCGCCACCAACACCCATCCACAGCCCCATAGACTGCCATGTTAAAACGGCTGGACTTTTTATGGAGCAAAGCAGAAGTAACCTTTCTCTCTCTTGCTCTTAAGGACACATTTCTTTATTTATCGACACCAAACAAATATGTAAAACGATCAGGAAGGTCTCATGTTGCTTGTGGTTAAGTCGGTTCAATGATTGGAGATACGGTTCTGGTCAGAAATCCTTCCTGTTCGAGAGGAGGTGTCAGCATTTTCTCTCAATTTCTAAGTGACATAACTGCAGTAACTGCTCTGCTGGTAACAGTTGGTCCTCGTTGCTTGGCAACCTTCGCCTGCTTCAAGAGGAGAGGGGGAGGGGCCAGCAGACACAGACACACACAATAGCTGCTAGCAAGCAACTATTGATCTTCTGCGTGTTTCATGGCATTATTATTATACACACACACACACACACACACACAGTAACACACACACACACACACACACACACACACACACACACATACACACACACACACACAGTAACATAGACACACAGTAACATAGGCACACATGTAACCCAGATAAAAAACATGTGTATTAAAAAGGTATATTTTATATCTAAAAGAGAGAGAGAATATGTGAGTTAAAAGACTGTCAAATTCATGAAGAAAAGACTATTTGTGGTTATTCTTGTAAAAAAACTAGGGGAACTTTAATTTGAAAGGGATGAGTTGTGGTCCCGGTCTGTCATACAGTCGGAGGAGCAGACGCAGTCTGTAATCCCACCTGACGCAGGTTCACTTTTCGCCGAAGCCTCTAGAAGGAGCAAGAGGAAGCATGTTCTGGACACGGTCTTAATGTCAGGACGGAGAAAACATAAAAGTGGATAAACTGGGGAAAAAAAGTGAGGAAAAGGAGGAATCTCCCCGGACGACCACAATCTGCAGGAGTGCAGTTGGAGGATTCGCTCGGGTGGAGAATCGCATTGGTGAGAGATCGTCCTGCTGTGCTAATGCTAAATGCTAAAACGCTAATTCTACAAGCCAAAACGGCTAACTCCGTGAGCTAACCACTAGCTCAATGCTAATATCGGAGCGCTAGCTCCGGGGCTAATCAGCACTGCCAGTCACACCAAGCTCTGATGTAACAATTTTGTCTAGCTATTACTCGAGTTATGGTGTGCCATGTGTGTGACTGTGAACATATTTGTTTATTTTAAGCACATTAAGTTATGGTTTCTTACTGTGAACATTACAAGAGTTTTCATTTAGGTTATTTGTGATAATTAATATGTTAATTGCTATGTTAATAGCATATATATATGTGATGGTACTGTTTGAAAAATAATCATTTGGTATCATAATATACTTTGAATTATTCACCTTTTGCTACTAAGAAATTGTGATCTTATTTTGCAATACAAGTTAGTTAAAGCACTTATCCTCTACATAATATAGAGACAATTTAAAGTGATTTATGTACAATAATTGATAATTTAAGATCTGAGAAATTGAAGAAATATGTTCTGATCCTACTTATTGTAGGTCAGGTTTTTGAGGAACCCTTGGATTTGGAAAGAGCCTGTCTGGAGGACGGAGCCAGAGAGAGACGATGGCGAGCCGGACCCTGGAGGATCTTAGACGTACACCGTGAATTGAATCCTTTTGCTCACTTTTACACATACACACACACCCACACAACCGTGTGGCTGGACTGACACCTAAAGGGTGCACATAGAGTGAAGTGAACAGAACAATAAGAAAAACCACACGCAGCTGCGAAAACCTTTGATTTTGTTTGTTATTTTCTATACCTACCCGGGTAAGGCTGTTGTATGTATTTCATGTGTTTTATTATTCTCCCCAGCTTCATATTAAAATAGGGGAGCATTGTTCTCATTAACAAAAAGAGCCACAGTGTCGTGTCGTTCTTGTGCATCAGTTGGTTACACCTGGGCTCCGTAGTCGAATTTAAATCTTCTGTTTCTTATTCTGGCCATTAGTTAAAGTTATTATTATCATTACTAATAGTTTTCTGCTTCAGAAGGGTTACACACACACACACACACACACACACACACACACACACACACACACACACACACACAGCAACAGACACACACACACCCACTGATAGCACTGTTGAAGCTGTCTCTGTTATAAATGTGTCTAAATATACATTTTACAGTAATTTTTACTGTTTGAGGTGTGCTTTTTAAATACAGAACCCCGGCAACAGCCCACTCGTCACTTCCAAAATTTCTGCGGGAATTTTCTAGTTATTATTATTATTCATTTTCCGCCCTTTTTCGAACATTAATGCGGCCCGCAGCGGTGCGAGGACCCCAACAAATGATATATCAAAACGTGCGTCTTGATCCCGAATCGAGTGCTATTACTTTTCTAAGAGATTCACGAGTTTTTCGCGAATTTATTCGCGAAAAACTGAGAAAAAAATCCCATAGGGAATGAATGGGGCGAAGTAAATTTCAACAGACATTTTCAACAATGAACTGCTCTGGCATACTTCCACCGAGGGACTTAATTTAAACTTTTAAACGGAGGTATGCTTGCCTTCTCTTCACGGATTCACTACACTCATCGACAGCTTTTACCGTTTTTAAACTATCAAGGCTCAAAGTTGAGCAGGTTTTTAGTCAAATTTCTGGGTTTATAATGGGTGTGTATGTGGCGGAATGTTTTTGCTAGAGTGGATGACATCATCAGCTAGAGTGAGGAGCAGGGAGAAAAATCAGTGAGAAAATAAAACGTATTTGACTGCCGTGGCCTCAAATGTACCACTACAGACGCAATTTATACATATAAACGTAGGAAAATTTGTCGTCTCACTCACATTCGCCTGCCAAAGCTGTCAGCCTTATAGTTTTGGTGTAACACACAAAGATGCGCCACCAACACCCATCCACAGCCCCATAGACTGCCATGTTAAAACGGCTGGACATTTTATGGAGGAAAGCAGAAGTAACCTTTCTCTCTCTTGCTCTTAAGGACACATTTCTTTATTTATCGACACCAAACAAATATGTAAAACGATCAGGAAGGTCTTATGTTGCTTGTGGTTAAGTCGGTTCAATGATTGGAGATACGGTTCTGGTCAGAAATCCTTCCTGTTCGAGAGGAGGTCTCAGCATTTTCTCTCAATTTCTAAGTGACATAACTGCAGTAACTGTTACCAGTAACCAGTAACTGGTTACAGTTGGTCCTGGTTGCTTGGCAACCTTCATCTGCTTCAAGAGGAGAGGGGGGAGGGGCCAGCAGACAGAAGCCGAGCACAGCCATTTTTGTAGTTCTTGGCACTTAATGTGAACTCGTCTGTGTAAAATGGCAGACAGAGAGCGTTAGCACACACACACACACACACACACACACACACACACACACACACACACACACACACACACACACACACACACACACACACACACACACACACTCTCTCTCTCTCTCTCTCTCTTTGTCAGGATTTCCAACTGGGTGTTTCATGGCATTATTATTATTATACACACACACACACACACACAGTAACATAGACACACACACACACACACACACACACACACACACACACACACACAGACACACACACACACACACACACACAGTCACATAGACACACATGTAACCCAGATAAAAAACATGTGTATTAAAAAGGTATATTTTATATCTAAAAGAGAGAGAGAATATGTGAGTTAAAAGACTGTCAAATTCATGAAGAAAAGACTATTTGTGGTTATTCTTGTAGAAAAACTAGGGGAACGTTAATTTGAAAGGGATGAGTTGTGGTCCCGGTCTGTCATACAGTCGGAGGGGCAGACGCAGTCTGTAATCCCACCTGACGCAGGTTCACTTTTCGCCGAAGCCTCTAGAAGGAGCAAGAGGAAGCATGTTCTAGACACGGTCTTAATGTCAGGACGAAAACATAAAAGTGGATAAACTGGGGAAAAAAAGTGATTAAAAACTCGGACAAAACCAAAGGAGGAATCTCCCCGGATGACCACAATCTGCAGGAGTGCAGTTGGAGGATTCGCTCGGGTGGAGAATCGCAGCGGTGAGAGATCGTCCTGCTGTGCTAATGCTAAGTGCTAAAACGCTAATTCTACAAGCTAAACGGCTAACTCTGTGAGCTAACCACTAGCTCAATGCTAACATCGGAGCGCTAGCTCCGGGGCTAATCAGCACTGCCAGTCACACCAAGCTCTAATGTAACAATTTTGTCTAGCTTTTACTTGAGTTATGATGTGCCATGTGTGTGTGACTGTGAACATATTTGTTTATTTTAAGCACATTAAGTTATGGTTTCTTACTGTGAACATTACAAGAGTTTACATTTTGGTTATTTGTGATAATTAATATGTTAATTGCTATGTTAATAGCATATATATATGTGATGGTACTGTTTGAAAAATAATCATTTGGTATCATAATATACTTTGAATTATTCACCTTTTGCTACTGAGAAATTGTGATCTTATTTTGCAATACAAGTTAGTTAAAGCACGTATCCTCTACATAATATAGAGACAATTTAAAGTGATTTATGTACAATAATTCATAATTTAAGATCTGAGAAATTGAAGAAATATGTTCTGATCCTACTTATTGTAGGTCAGGTTTTTGAGGAACCCTTGGATTTGGATAGAGTCTGGAGGACGGAGCCAGAGAGAGACGTTGATAGCGAGCCGGACCCTGGAGGATCTTAGACGTACACCGTGAATTGAATCCTTTTGCTCACTTTTACACATACACACACACCCACACAACCGTGTGGCTGGACTGACACCTAAAGGGTGCACATATAGTGAAGTGAACAGAACAATAGGAAGAACCACACGCAGCTGCGAAAACCTTTTATTTTGTTTGGTATTTTCTATACCTACCAGGGTAAGGCTGTTGTATGTATTTCATGTGTTTTATTATTCTCCCCAGCTTCATATTAAAATAGAGGAGCATTGTTCTCATTAACAAAAAGAGCCACAGTGTCGTGTCGTTCTTGGGCATCAGTTGGTTACACCTGGGCTCCGTAGTCGAATTTAAATCTTCTGTTTCTTATTCTGGCCATTAGTTAAAGTTATTATTATCATTACTAATACTTTTCTGCTTCAGAAGGGTTACACACACACACACACAGCAACAGACACACACCCACCCACTGACAGCACTGTTGAAGCTGTCTCTGTTATAAATGTGTCTAAATATACATGTTAAAAATGACTATTTGAGGTGTGCTTTTTAAATACAGAACCCCGGCAACAGCCCACTCGTCACTTTGAAAATTTCTGCGGGAATTTTCTAGTTATTATTAGTGACGAGTGCCTGCGACACTCGTCAACTACTCACAGAGCTAGCAAGCTCTGGGAGTAGTTGACGAGTAGGCACTCGTCAACTATTGTTCTTCTGTGTGTTTCTTGGCATTATTATTATTAGTGACGAGTGCCTGCGACACTCGTCAACTACTCACAGAGCTAGTAAGCTCTGGGAGTAGTTGACGAGTCAACAATAGTCAACAATAGTTGACGAGTGCCGTAGGCACTCGTCAACTATTGTTCTTCTGTGTGTTTCTTGGCATTATTATTATTAGTGACGAGTGCCTGCGACACTCGTCAACTACTCCCAGAGCTTACTAGCTCTGGGAGTAGTTGACGAGTGCCGTAGGCACTCGTCAACTATTGTTCTTCTGCGTGTTTCTTGGCATTATTATTATTATTATTCATTTTCCGCCCTTTTTCGAACATTAATGCGGCCCGCAGCGGTGCGAGGACCCCAACAAATGATATATCAAAACGTGCGTCTTGATCCCGAATCGAGTGCTATTACTTTTCTAAGAGATTCACGAGTTTTTCGCGAATTTATTCGCGAAAAACTGAGAAAAAAATCCCATTGGGAATGAATGGGGCGAAGTAAATTTCAACAGACATTTTCAACAATGAACTGCTCTGGCATACTTCCACCGAGGGACTTAATTTAAACTTTTAAACGGAGGTATGCTTGCCTTCTCTTCACGGATTCACTACACTCATCGACAGCTTTTACCGTTTTTAAACTATCAAGGCTCAAAGTTGAGCAGGTTTTTAGTCAAATTTCTGGGTTTATAATGGGTGTGTATGTGGCGGAATGTTTTTGCTAGAGTGGATGACATCACCCGCTAGAGTGAGGAGCAGGGAGAAAAATCAGTGGAAAAAAAAAACGTATTTGACTGCCGTGGCCTCAAATGTACCACTACAGACGCGATTTGTACATATAAACGTAGGAAAATTTGTCGTCTCACTCACATTCGCCTGCCAAAGCTGTCAGCCTTATAGTTTTGGTGTAACACACAAAGATGCGCCACCAACACCCATCCACAGCCCCATAGACTGCCATGTTAAAACGGCTGGACATTTTATGGAGGAAAGCAGAAGTAACCTTTCTCTCTCTTGCTCTTAAGGACACATTTCTTTATTTATCGACACCAAACAAATATGTAACACGATCAGGAAGGTCTTATGTTGCTTGTGGTTAAGTCGGTTCAATGATTGGAGATACGGTTCTGGTCAGAAATCCTTCCTGTTCGAGAGGAGGTGTCAGCATTTTCTCTCAATTTCTAAGCTCTGCTGGTTACAGTTGGTCCTGGTTGCTTGGCAACCTTCGCCTGCTTCAAGAGGAGAGGGGGAGGGGCCAGTAGACACAGACACACACAATAGCTGCTAGCAAGCAACTATTGATCTTCTGCGTGTTTCATGGCATTATTATTATACACACACACACACACACACACACACACACACAGTAACATAGACACACATGTAACCCAGATAAAAAACATGTGTATTAAAAAGGTATATTTTATATCTAAAAGAGAGAGAGAATATGTGAGTTAAAAGACTGTCAAATTCATGAAGTAAAGACTATTTGTGGTTATTCTTGTAGAAAAACTAGGGGAACGTTAATTTGAAAGGGATGAGTTGTGGTCCCGGTCTGTCATACAGTCGGAGGGGCAGACGCAGTCTGTAATCCCACCTGACGCAGGTTCACTTTTCGCCGAAGCCTCTAGAAGAAGCAAGAGGAAGCATGTTCTGGACACGGTCTTAATGTCAGGACGGAGAAAACATAAAAGTGGATAAACTGGGAAAAAAAAGTGATTAAAAACTCGGACAAAACCAAAGGAGGAATCTCCCCGGACGACCACAATCTGCAGGAGTGCAGTTGGAGGATTCGCTCGGGTGGAGAATCGCATTGGTGAGAGATCGTCCTGCTGTGCTAATGCTAAATGCTAAAACGCTAATTCTACAAGCTAAACGGCTAACTCCGTGAGCTAACCACTAGCTCAATGCTAATATCGGAGCGCTAGCTCCGGGGCTAATCAGCACTGCCAGTCACACCAAGCTCTGATGTAACAATTTTGTCTAGCTATTACTTGAGTTATGGTGTGCCATGTGTGTGACTGTGAACATATTTGTTTATTTTAAGCACATTAAGTTATGGTTTCTTACTGTGAACATTACAAGAGTTTTCATTTAGGTTATTTGTGATAATTAATATGTTAATTGCTATGTTAATAGCATATACATATGTGATGGTACTGTTTGAAAAATAATCATTTGGTATCATAATATACTTTGAATTATTCACCTTTTGCTACTAAGAAATTGTGATCTTATTTTGCAATACAAGTTAGTTAAAGCACTTATCCTCTACATAATATAGAGACAATTTAAAGTGATTTATGTACAATAATTGATAATTTAAGATCTGAGAAATTGAAGAAATATGTTCTGATCCTACTTATTGTAGGTCAGGTTTTTGAGGAACCCTTGGATTTGGAAAGAGCCTGTCTGGAGGACGGAGCCAGAGAGAGACGATGGCGAGCCGGACCCTGGAGGATCTTAGACGTACACCGTGAATTGAATCCTTTTGCTCACTTTTACACATACACACACACCCACACAACCGTGTGGCTGGACTGACACCTAAAGGGTGCACATAGAGTGAAGTGAACAGAACAATAAGAAAAACCACACGCAGCTGCGACAACCTTTGATTTTGTTTGTTATTTTCTATACCTACCCGGGTAAGGCTGTTGTATGTATTTCATGTGTTTTATTATTCTCCCCAGCTTCATATTAAAATAGGGGAGCATTGTTCTCATTAACAAAAAGAGCCACAGTGTCGTGTCGTTCTTGTGCATCAGTTGGTTACACCTGGGCTCCGTAGTCGAATTTAAATCTTCTGTTTCTTATTCTGGCCATTAGTTAAAGTTATTATTATCATTACTAATACTTTTCTGCTTCAGAAGGGTTACACACACACACACACACACACACACACACACACACACACACACACACACACACACAGCAACAGACACACACACACCCACTGATAGCACTGTTGAAGCTGTCTCTGTTATAAATGTGTCTAAATATACATTTTACAGTAATTTTTACTGTTTGAGGTGTGCTTTTTAAATACAGAACCCCGGCAACAGCCCACTCGTCACTTCCAAAATTTCTGCGGGAATTTTCTAGTTATTATTATTATTCATTTTCCGCCCTTTTTCGAACATTAATGCGGCCCGCAGCGGTGCGAGGACCCCAACAAATGATATATCAAAACGTGCGTCTTGATCCCGAATCGAGTGCTATTACTTTTCTAAGAGATTCACGAGTTTTTCGCGAATTTATTCGCGAAAAACTGAGAAAAAAATCCCATAGGGAATGAATGGGGCAAAGTAAATTTCAACAGGCATTTTCAACAATGAACTGCTCTGGCATACTTCCACCGAGAGACTTAATTTAAACTTTTAAACGGAGGTATGCTTGCCTTCTCTTCACGGATTCACTACACTCATCGACAGCTTTAACCGTTTTTAAACTATCAAGGCTCAAAGTTGAGCAGGTTTTTAGTCAAATTTCTGGGTTTATAATGGGTGTGTATGTGGCGGAATGTTTTTGCTAGAGTGGATGACATCATCAGCTAGAGTGAGGAGCAGGGAGAAAAATCAGTGAGAAAATAAAACGTATTTGACTGCCATGGCCTCAAATGTACCACTACAGACGCGATTTGTACATATAAACGTAGGAAAATTTGTCGTCTCACTCACATTCGCCTGCCAAAGCTGTCAGCCTTATAGTTTTGGTGTAACACACAAAGATGCGCCACCAAAACCCATCCACAGCCCCATAGACTGCCATGTTAAAACGGCTGGACATTTTATGGAGGAAAGCAGAAGTAACCTTTCTCTCTCTTGCTCTTAAGGACACATTTCTTTATTTATCGACACCAAACAAATATGTAAAACGATCAGGAAGGTCTCATGTTGCTTGTGGTTAAGTCGGTTCAATGATTGGAGATACGGTTCTGGTCAGAAATCCTTCCTGTTCGAGAGGAGGTCTCAGCATTTTCTCTCAATTTCTAAGTGACATAACTGCAGTAACTGTTACCAGTAACCAGTAACTGGTTACAGTTGGTCCTGGTTGCTTGGCAACCTTCGCGTGCATGAAGAGGAGAGGGGGAGGGGCCAGCAGACACAGACACACACAATAGCTGCTAGCAAGCAACTATTGATCTTCTGCGTGTTTCATGGCATTATTATTATACACACACACACACACACACACACACACACACACACACACACACACACACACACAGTAACATAGACACACATGTAACCCAGATAAAAAACATGTGTATTAAAAAGGTATATTTTAGATCTAAAAGAGAGAGAGAATATGTGAGTTAAAAGACTGTCAAATTCATGAAGAAAAGACTATTTGTGGTTATTCTTGTAGAAAAACTAGGGGAACGTTAATTTGAAAGGGATGAGTTGTGGTCCCGGTCTGTCATACAGTCGGAGGGGCAGACGCAGTCTGTAATCCCACCTGACGCAGGTTCACTTTTCGCCGAAGCCTCTAGAAGGAGCAAGAGGAAGCATGTTCTGGACACGGTCTTAATGTCAGGACGGAGAAAACATAAAAGTGGATAAACTGGAAAAAAAAAGTGATTAAAAACTCGGACAAAACCAAAGGAGGAATCTCCCCGGACGACCACGATCGGCAGGAGTGCAGTTGGAGGATTCGCTCGGGTGGAGAATCGCATTGGTGAGAGATCGTCCTGCTGTGCTAATGCTAAATGCTAAAACGCTAATTCTACAAGCTAAACGGCTAACTCTGTGAGCTAACCACTAGCTCAATGCTAACATCGGAGCGCTAGCTCCGGGGCTAATCAGCACTGCCAGTCACACCAAGCTCTAATGTAACAATTTTGTCTAGCTTTTACTTGAGTTATGGTGTGCCATGTGTGTGTGACTGTGAACATATTTGTTTATTTTAAGCACGTTAAATTATGGTTTCTTACTGTGAACATTACAAGAGTTTACATTTTGGTTATTTGTGATAATTAATATGTTAATTGCTATGTTGATAGCATATATATATATATATATATATATATATATGTGTGATGGTACTGTTCGAAAAATAATCATTTGGTATCATAATATACTTTGAATTATTCACCTTTTGCTACTGAGAAATTGTGATCTTATTTTGCAATACAAGTTAGTTAAAGCACTTATCCTCTACATAATATAGAGACAATTTAAAGTGATTTATGTACAATAATTCATAATTTAAGATCTGAGAAATTGAAGAAATATGTTCTGATCCTACTTATTGTAGGTCAGGTTTTTGAGGAACCCTTGGATTTGGATAGAGCCTGTCTGGAGGACGGAGCCAGAGAGAGACGTTGATGGCGAGCCGGACCCTGGAGAATCTTAGACGTACACCGTGAATTGAATCCTTTTGCTCACTTTTACACATACACACACACCCACACAACCGTGTGGCTGGACTGACACCTAAAGGGTGCACATATAGTGAAGTGAACAGAACAATAAGAAGAACCACACGCAGCTGCGAAAACCTTTTATTTTGTTTGGTATTTTCTATACCTACCAGGGTAAGGCTGTTGTATGTATTTCATGTGTTTTATTATTCTCCCCAGCTTCATATTAAAATAGGGGAGCATTGTTCTCATTAACAAAAAGAGCCACAGTGTCGTGTCGTTCTTGGGCATCAGTTGGTTACACCTGGGCTCCGTAGTCGAATTTAAATCTTCTGTTTCTTATTCTGGCCATTAGTTAAAGTTATTATTATCATTACTAATACTTTTCTGGTTCAGAAGGGTTACACACACACACACACACAGCAACAGACACACACCCACCCACTGATAGCACTGTTGAAGCTGTCTCTGTTATAAATGTGTCTAAATATACATGTTAAAAATGACTATTTGAGGTGTGCTTTTTTTTTTTTTTTTTTTTTTTTTTTTGATTTAAACATGTCTTTTATTGAGCATTCAAGTATAAAATACAATCTGCATGAGACAATTACAGCTCTCTTTTTCACTTTGTCACATATGGAGGATTCAAGGATACAGGATATTGTAAAGAGTTTTAACAAGAAAAAATGAAATAAAAATCAACATGTGCAAAATATTAACATAAACAGTCATGACATATAAAACAAGAACAAAAACAAGGACAACAAAACAGGTTGGCTGGATTATCCCACCCCATCCCAACTTCTGACCCTCTACCCAGGGTCCCCGTCCATCCCTAGAAGACTTAAACTACATACCTAAATCGACAGTGTGCGGTGTGTGTTAAATTGCTAGCCGTTAGGTGGAATTGTAGCTGTGAGATATGACAACAGGGGCTGCCAAGTCTTATAAAAAAAATGGAGTTTATCTTTTAAAATGTGCCTGATTCTTTCCATGTGAAGTGTGGCAGTTAATTCTTGTAACCACATTTTAGAGGTAGGTGCTCTCTCACTCTTCCACATTGTGAGAATCAGTTTCTTTGCTATTATGATACCATAGGAGACAAAGCACTGTTGTGCATGGCTTAGATTAATAGAGGAGTCAAGTATACCCAGTATGATTGGCAAAGGTTCTGGTTTGATAGCAGTTTTCATGACCTCAGACATTATATGAAACACATCAATCCAAAAGGAGCAGATCTTTGGGCACAACACATAACTATGAAGAGGAGTTCCTACAGAGGATTTACATTTGTCACACAGGTCTGATGTTTCTGGAAATATTCTATGCAACTTCTCTTTAGTATAATGAAGCATATGTATGATTTTAAATTGGATTAGGCAGTGTTTTGCACTGTATGAGCAGGTATTAACCTTCTCCAAACCCCTTTCCCACATCTCATCAGCGATAGGCTCACCAATTTCCACCTCCCACTTGGATTTATATATGTGGACAGAGGGGGAGCTTAGCGAAATGAGGGTATTATAAATACGAGATATCAGTTTCGTCTCATTTGGGTAAAATTTCATACAATCGTAGATTAATGATTTAGGTTCTGATTCAAAATCCTTCAGATGCTTTCGTATATAATCCCTAATTTGCAGATATTGAAAGAAATTTTTCGATACTAATCCAAACTTCTGTTGTAGTTGGGAAAATGAAGCGAACACACCTCCCACGTACAAATCCCCAATAAGTTTAATACCCTTCTGACTCCACGTGGAGAAAACTCCACTAAGACCAGATGGCACAAAAGTGGGATTCTTATCTATGGGTAACATAGGGGGTATAGGGTTGAGATCGAAACTGGACTGAATTTGTTTCCATATGCGAATCGTGTTATGAATAATAGGGTTGTTGTTATATAACGATTTATTGATCCGTATTGGGGCTAGTAAGATAGAGGACAATGCAAATGGATAACAGTCTTCCTGTTCTATCAAGAGCCAAGTAGGCGTAGAGGATAAGTCTTTTAGCCAAAAGAGCGAAGTCCTAATCATAGATGCCCAATAGTAATGTATGAAGTTGGGAAGCGCTAATCCTCCCGTCCTCTTCGATTTACAAAGATATTTCTTGCTAATTCTAGGAGGTTTGTGTCTCCACAAGAAGGGGACAATTAAAGAATCTAACCTTTTAAAAAATACTTTTTTCAGGAAGATTGGAATGTTTTGAAACAAATATAATAGCTGTGGAAGAAAGATCATCTTGATCGCGTTTATTCTACCAATCAAAGAAATGGGAAGTGTGTCCCAGAACAGCAATTTAGAGCGCAATCTTTCTACTAAAGGCAGATAGTTTTCTTGGAAGAGGTAAGTGTAATGTTTTGTAACTTCTATCCCCAAATAGGTAAATTTATTTGAATTGATCGTGAATGGGAAATTAACCAGGGATGTTGTGTCATCCGCGAACACCGGCATTAGGACGCTTTTTGTCCAGTTGATTCGATAACCTGAGAAAGTTCCAAATAGATTAATCTTGTTCAGGAGAACTGGAATGGTGGATTGTGGGTGTGTTATAAATAAAAGGATATCATCCGCGTAGAGCGATATTTTATTAATTGTTCCTTTAGTGGTGTATCCATGCATCTGAGGGTCGAGTCTAATATTTTGAGCTAACGGTTCGATAGCGAGAGCGAAGATTAATGGGGATAGGGGACATCCCTGTCTAGTCCCCCTATGTAGCTTAAATGGAGCGGACAGTGTACGATTAGTTAGTATTCTTGCTGTGGGATGTTTATAAATAAGTTTGACTAGTGACAGGAATTTAGAACCAAGATTAAATCTGCTGAGGACCTCAAATAGATAATGCCACTCGATCTGATCGAAGGCTTTCTCAGCATCGAGGGCTACTATAACAAGATTCGAGGTTGGATCTTGCTTTGTATACATGATATTAAAAAGACGCCTGAGATTAAAAAAGGAGTTCCTATTGGGTATAAACCCTGTCTGGTCTGGGTGGACTATCCTCTCCAGGAGCGGGCTCAATCTATTGGCCAAAAGTTTGGCAAACAGCTTTCCGTCAACGTTGAGGAGTGAAATAGGGCGGTACGCACCTACCTCCAATGGGTCTTTCCCTTTTTTATGGATTAGTGTGATTGTGGCCTCAGTTAAAGTAGGCGGTAGGGCATCATCATTCTGCGCCTGTAAGAATACTCTTAGTAAATAAGGGGATAGCTTTTCACAGTACTTCTTATATAGTTCCCCAGGGAGCCCATCAGGGCCTGGTGTTTTATTTCCCTTCAGTGATGCAATGGCATTTCGGATTTCCGCAGCTGTGATTTCAGCATTAAGCGAATCACAATCCTTGGGGTCAAGCTTAGGAAGGTCACATCTATCTAGGAAGTGATTTATAGCTGCTGAATCTGGCGTAGCCTTTGAGGTATACAATTCAGTATAAAATTCAAAAAATCTATTGTTTACATCTTTCAGTTTTGTTAGAATTGTATTGTCTTGGGCCTTGATTTTATGTATTGTCCTGTCACTTTCCATTTTTCGTAGTTGTCGCGCTAGGAGCTTGTCTGGTTTATCACCAAATTCAAAGAATCTCTGCCTGGTATATAGGAATGCTTTGCTAATTTTTGCAGACATAATTTTATTATATTCATATTTCATATTTGAAATTTTATTGTGCAAGATCGTAGACGGTGTACAAGAATTTTCGTTATCCAGTGCTTTAATTTGTTTCTCCAGATCTTGTAGTTTAGCCAAATTTTCTTTCTTTCTGGAAGCTTCAAACGAAATTATACTGCCTCTGATGAAAGCTTTGAACGCCTCCCAGAGGATGGAGGAAGAGGTCCCCGGAATATCGTTGCATTCAAAATAGAGGGACATCTGTTCAGTCAAGTATTCGCAAAATTTCTTATCCGTGAGTAGTTGTGGATTTAATCTCCATGAGTTATGTGGTTTATCTATGTGGTCCAATCGCATTGAGAAAGAGAGGGGACTATGGTCTGAGATCACAATGCTGTGATATTGCGCATTCAGTGCAAAAGGTGCTAGTTTAGCATCTACCAGGAAGTAATCTATCCTACTATAGGAATTGTGTACAGGTGAGTAGAATGAATAATCCCTACCTGAGGGGTTCAGTGCCCTCCACATATCCAGAACATTTGAGTTTTTTATAAACACATTCAAAAACTCACTTGAGGCGTTCTTGGGGAAATGCCTTTTAGAGGATCTATCGAGATATGTATCTAATACAGTATTAAAATCCCCTCCAACTATCAAATTAGTTTGAGAAATATCTGGAATCAAGGAAAATACTTTTTGAAAAAATACAGGGTTATCCGTGTTAGGAGCGTACAGGTTCACAAGTGTAAGGGAGAGGTTGTATATTTCCCCAATTAGTATAACGTACCGGCCCTCCTTATCAGCAATCGTCTGTTTCTGTGTGAAGGGCAAGCCCTTTCTAAGTAAGATCGCTGCTCCTCTCGCCTTAGATGAGAAAGCAGAGTGATACACTTCCCCAATCCAACCAGCCCTAAGTCTGTTGTGTGATTTATTATTCAGATGAGTTTCTTGTACAAATATAATGTCCGAGGCCATTTTTTTTAGATGAGACAACACCTTTCCTCTTTTAACTGGATCATTCAGTCCACGCACATTCCAGCTGAAAAAGGTGAGATTCCTCATTCCCCCACTATGATCAGTATTAGCGTTATGCATCAGTAGGTCCTATCTGTACATACTTTCCGCTGCTGTTCTGTAGGATTTCTTTAAGAAGTCTTCTTCTTGCCCTCCCCCCTCCCATCCCATCCCCAGCCCATGCCAACCGAAACCACATATTGATTAACAAGAAGAAAAACAAAACTATTCTAGCCAATCAAACGGACTGGCGCGAGCCTTCTTAGGGAAGTGAAATAAAGTTACCACAAACTAAAACTACCTCCCCACACTACTGGTGGCCTGTCAGCTTCCAAATTGGCCCATCGGCTCTGACACTTAGTAACAGGTGGATTTAAATAAAGTATGTGAGAGAGTGATCAAGTCAATAATTATAAACAGTAAGTACTATATGTAAGCACTAGAGATAGTAATATCAAAAACATCAGTAAATACACTGAAGTATCATATTGTAAATCAAACACAGCAAATGAACTGCACCAACAGGTGAAATATTGCCTCTTTCCTCTAAATATATTCTCTGATTGAAAGTTTACAGCAGATCTGTCTCCTTTTTCCCTTCCGTTTTCCCCCTTCTTTACTGCAAATTTTAACTATGCCATGGATGTGCAATTTATAAAACAAATAAACAGATAAACAGAAGCACACCAGCACCCATATTATACAGAAAGAGAGTCAAACGCCTGGGTGTCAAAAAAGTTGAAGCAAGGCACAAGGAGCCCGCGGTATCCATGGCAACAATCCAGAGCAGAAACAAGAAAAAAAACGCTGCCGAAGGGCACGGGTTATACCCGCGTGTGTGTATGTTTATGCACATGTGTGCATGTGTGTGCATGACGGGATACATGTGTAGATGTATCTGAGCGCGTACTCATACGCGCATATCCACAGTCAGCTGTTTAGTGTTACGTCTGAGTCAGCTACCGAACTAGCCGGTTAGCAACAGTACAAAAAAATATATATCCATGTTCAAAGCCGCCGCGCTATCTTAACTGACCTGTCCCGAAGAGGACGAGCCTGGAACGGGCAGTTGCTCTGCATATTCCTCTGCTTTTGTTGGGTCAGTGAAAGAGGTTTGCTTACCATCATAGGTGATCAAGAGTCTTGCTGGGTATAGCAGTCCATACCTGACCCCAGGTATGTTTCGGAGTAGCTCCCTGGAGCGGTTAAACAGCGCCCTCCGCTTGGCCACAGCCGGGGGGTAATCTGGGAAGATTTGGATCCTCTTACCGCCGTAGTGAAGTTGTTTCGCCACAGATGCTCTCCGGAGAATATCTTCAAGCACGTGAAAATAATGTAGTCTCAGGACGAAGGGTCTTGGAGGTTCATGTGGATCAGGTTTCTTCCGGAGGGTCCGGTGAGCTCGGTCAATTAGGGGTTTATCCTCCAGGGACAGCGCGTCTTGCAGCAGGCCTGCGATGAAGTCCCGGGGCCGGGGCCCCTCTGCCCCCTCGGGGACTCCGATGATCCTAATGTTGTGTCTCCTGGAGCGCCCCTCCAGGTCCTCGCATTTCCCGGTTAGTTTCTCCACTTCTGAGTTGAGCCTTGTGACTTGACGTCGGAGAGTAGTGACTTCATCAGAGTGAAAGGAGGCTGACTTTTCAATCTCTGTGATAGTTTTCCCCTGCGAGGCCGTAGTTTCTTCAAGAGCCGTAATGGACTTCTGCGTCTCTCTTTTCATTGTTACCAGCTCCTCTTTCAGCTCAGTGTAGATTATTTGTATGCGTGCATCTATGGAAGAGCATATATCATTTTTAATCCGGGTGACTTCGTCTCGTAAGGCCGTAATTGCAGCGAGTACTGCGCGGTTTGAGGGGTCGGGCTCTTCATCCCTACCCGCGTGTATCGGCGATTCACTCGAGTCCGAGGGCTGGTCGGGGCCTACTTCAGGCTGGTCGGTTTTTCTGCATTTCACCTTCTTCGACATCATTTACCTCAGTGAAAGTTTGTATTTCGCTCGTATAAGACTTAATACGTCTCTTCGCACTGCATAAAAGGGAGTTGTTGAAGTTTTGTGTTTAATTAAATCAAAAGTGTCAGAGCACTCGTGAACACGTCTTTACTCCTTCATTGCTCAGCAGCGCCCCCAAAGACCTTGAGGTGTGCTTTTTAAATACAGAACCCCGGCAACAGCCCACTCGTCACTTTCAAAATTTCTGCGGGAATTTTGTAGTTAGTGACGAGTGCCGTAGGCACTCGTCAACTATTGTTCTTCTGCGTGTTTCTTGGCATTATTATTATTATTCATTTTCCGCCCTTTTTCAAACATTAATGCGGCCCGCAGCGGTGCGAGGACCCCAACAAATGATATATCAAAATGTGCGTCTTGATCCCGAATCGAGTGCTATTACTTTTCTAAGAGATTCACGAGTTTTTCGCGAATTTATTCGCGAAAAACTGAGAAAAAAATCCCATAGGGAATGAATGGGGCGAAGTAAATTTTAACAGACATTTTCAACAATGAACTGCTCTGGCATACTTCCACCGAGAGACTTAATTTAAACTTTTAAACGGAAGTATGCTTTCCTTCTCTTCACGGATTCACTACACTCATCGACAGCTTTAACCGTTTTTAAACTATCAAGGCTCAAAGTTGAGCAGGTTTTTAGTCAAATTTCTGGGTTTATAATGGGTGTGTATGTGGCGGAATGTTTTTGCTAGAGTGGATGACATCATCAGCTAGAGTGAGGAGCAGGGAGAAAAATCAGTGAGAAAATAAAACGTATTTGACTGCCGTGGCCTCAAATGTACCACTACAGACGCGATTTATACATATAAACGTAGGAAAAGTTGTCGTCTCACTCACATTCGCCTGCCAAAGCTGTCAGCCTTATAGTTTTGGCGTAACAGACAAAGATGCGCCACCAACACCCATCCACAGCCCTATAGACTGCCATGTTAAAACGGCTGGACTTTTTATGGAGCAAAGCAGAAGTAACCTTTCTCTCTCTTGCTCTTAAGGACACATTTCTTTATTTATCGACACCAAACAAATATGTAAAACGATCAGGAAGGTCTCATGTTGCTTGTGGTTAAGTCGGTTCAATGATTGGAGATACGGTTCTGGTCAGAAATCCTTCCTGTTCGAGAGGAGGTCTCAGCATTTTCTCTCAATTTCTAAGTGACATAACTGCAGTAACTGCTCTGCTGGCAGTTGGTCCTGGTTGCTTGGCAACCTTCGCCTGCTTCAAGAGGAGAGGGGGAGTGGCCAGCAGACACAGACACACACAATAGCTGCTAGCAAGCAACTATTGATCTTCTGCGTGTTTCATGGCATTATTATACACACACACACACAGTAACACAGACACACACACACACACACACACACACACACACACACAGTAACATAGACACACATGTAACCCAGATAAAAAACATGTGTATTAAAAAGGTATATTTTATATCTAAAAGAGAGAGAGAATATGTGAGTTAAAAGACTGTCAAATTCATGAAGAAAAGACTATTTGTGGTTATTCTTGTAGAAAAACTAGGGGAACGTTAATTTGAAAGGGATGAGTTGTGGTCCCGGTCTGTCATACAGTCGGAGGGGCAGACGCAGTCTGTAATCCCACCTGACGCAGGTTCACTTTTCGCCGAAGCCTCTAGAAGGAGCAAGAGGAAGCATGTTCTGGACACGGTCTTAATGTCAGGACGGAGAAAACATAAAAGTGGATAAACTGGGAAAAAAAAGTCATTAAAAACTCGGACAAAACCAAAGGAGGTGTAACATAGTCACACCCTGTTTTTCTTTATTTGGTCCCTTGTCTCTTTAACTACTCTCCTGTCATTTAAGGTCCCATCTTCCCTGATCAGCTCATCCCCCTCACCTGGTTTTCCCCGCCCATCTCCACACCTGCAGCCCATTTTCTCATTAGCCCCTCAGTGTGTATATATACTAGTCCAGTTTCATTTCATCCCTGCCAGAGTGTCTTGTTTTGTTTCGCCAAGTTCTCCAGCAATTCCTGTTTTTTGACTACCTGTTCTGATCCTGTTCTTGCCTGTTTTGGATTCCTGCCTGCCCCCTGTCGGATTTGTTTGCCTGTCTTCTGCTCTCCTGGTTTTGACCCTGCCTGTTTCTGGACTTAGTAAACTGATCTTCCCTCGAACTTGTCTGCTTCAGTGTCGTGCTTTTGGGTTCTCCTTGCCAGTATCAGCACCCGTGACAGGAGGAATCTCCCCGGACGACCACAATCTGCAGGAGTGCAGTTGGAGGATTCGCTCGGGTGGAAAATCGCATTGGTGAGAGATCGTCCTGCTGTGCTAATGCTAAAACGCTAATTCTACAAGCTAAACGGCTAACTCTGTGAGCTAACCACTAGCTCAATGCTAACATCGGAGCGCTAGCTCCGGGGCTAATCAGCACTGCCAGTCACACCAAGCTCTAATGTAACAATTTTGTCTAGCTTTTACTTGAGTTATGATGTGCCATGTGTGTGTGACTGTGAACATATTTGTTTATTTTAAGCACATTAAGTTATGGTTTCTTACTGTGAACATTACAAGAGTTTACATTTTGGTTATTTGTGATAATTAATATGTTAATTGCTATGTAAATAGCATATGTATATATGTGTATATATATATATATATATATATATGTGTGATGGTTCTGTTCGAAAAATAATCATTTGGTATCATAATATACTTTGAATTATTCACCTTTTGCTACTGAGAAATTGTGATCTTATTTTGCAATACAAGTTAGTTAAAGCACTTATCCTCTACATAATATAGAGACAATTTAAAGTGATTTATGTACAATAATTCATAATTTAAGATCTGAGAAATTGAAGAAATATGTTCTGATCCTACTTATTGTAGGTCAGGTTTTTGAGGAACCCTTGGATTTGGATAGAGCCTGTCTGGAGGACGGAGCCAGAGAGACGTTGATGGCGAGCCGGACCCTGGAGGATCTTAGACGTACACCGTGAATTGAATCCTTTTGCTCACTTTTACACATACACACACACCCACACAACCGTGTGGCTGGACTGACACCTAAAGGGTGCACATATATTGAAGTGAACAGAACAATAAGAAAAACCACACGCAGCTGCGAAAACCTTTATTTTGTTTGTTATTCTCTATACCTACCCGGGTAAGGCTGTTGTATGTATTTCATGTGTTTTATTATTCTCCCCAGCTTCATATTAAAATAGGGGAGCATTGTTCTCATTAACAAAAAGAGCCACAGTGTCGTGTCGTTCTTGTGCATCAGTTGGTTACACCTGGGCTCCGTAGTCAAATTTAAATCTTCTGTTTCTTATTCTGGCCATTAGTTAAAGTTATTATTATCGTTACTAATACTTTTCTGCTTCAGAAGGGTTACACACAGCAACAGACACACACACACACACCCACTGATAGCAATGTTGAAGCTGTCTCTGTTATAAATGTGTCTAAATATACATGTTAAAAATGACTATTTGAGGTGTGCTTTTTAAATACAGAACCCCGGCAACAGCCCACTCGTCACTTCCAAAATTTCTGCGGGAATTTTGTAGTTATTATTATTCTTCCACCCTTTTTTTGGCTTGCTACTCCTCCCAGAGTTTTGGTCACACAACATGTCATGTGTGCTATGTCTTTTCTAAGATGGTTTTGCCAAAAACGAAACCAAAAAATGAATGGGTGTATATTGCGAGAACTTTCCAGAGCCAGATTGAGTGATGTCATCGCTAGAGTGGTGAGGGGAGAGAACGATCAGTGAAAAAATAAAATGTATTCGACTACCGTGTCCTTGAATGAGCCACTACAGACACGATTTATACATAGAAATTTTGTCTCACTCATTCGCCTGCTAAAGCTGGCAGACATATAGTTTTGGCATGACACGTGAATATGTGGCAGCAACCCCCATCCTCAGCCTCATATACTCCCATGTTAAAAAGGAGGGAAATTTTCTGGAGGAAGGCAGAAATAACATTTCTCTCTCTTGCTCCTACGGGCACATTTCTTTTATCTACACAAAACGGCTATGTAGACGATCAGGAAGGTCTCATCTTGCTTGTGGTTAAGCCAATGATTCAAATAATGGTTTTGGCCAGAAATCCTTCCTGTTCCAGAGGAGGTCTCAGCATTTTCTCTCAGTCTCCAAGTGACATTCTAACAGGTGCTCCCCTGATTACAGTTGGTCCTGGTTGCTTGGCAACCTCAGTCTGCTTGAAGGAAAAGAGGAGGGAGGGGCCAGCAGAAGCTGAGCGGCGTCTCATCTGTGTAAAATGGCAGACAGAGACAGCAGAGCGTTAGCGCACGCACATGCACACACAGTGATGGGAATAACGGCGTTGAAATAAACGGCGTTACTTTTTTCAGTAACGGGTAATCTAACGAGTTACTTCATCTATCGTTGTAACGCCGTTACCGGTACCAACACGCCGTTACCTCGCGTTACTGAACCAACCTACTTGTTTAGAAACTGGCACCTCACTCAACTCGCATACAGGAATGCCTTTTTTTCTCCCTTCGGTAAGGGCGGGATACGTAATGACGATTGGCTAAAGCAGAGATTTCATGTTGAGCCAACCAGAGACACCCGGTGGGCGGGTATACACACAAACCAACACACGGTCGTAGCGCGCGCGCACACGCACACACAGCATGTCAGATGAGATGGCGAGTCCCGAGGCTGAGTCTAAGACAGCGTTTTCACGGTGGAAGTATAGGCAGTATTTTAACCTCGTCGAGGTAAAAGGTAAAAATGTACATGTTACATGCACACTGTGTCTAAGACCAAGACTTTGTCCACGTCAAATGTAAGCAACTCGAATTTAATGAAGCATCTCTCGACTGCACACGCGTCTGTTAAGCTAGTGGCCACCGGCATGCCCCACGATAAAGTCAAGCTAGCTAACAAGGAAGGCTGGATTTTTCTGCTTCAGCTTCTACCCCAAAACTTACCACACAGCAAGAATTCAATAAAATGATAGGGAGGTATGTGGTTGAAAACATGCTGCCATTGAAAGTTTGTTTTAATTTGCAGTATGTCAAGTGTAAAACATGTCATATTGTTTAACTGCTTACATTTGTAAGTAAGGAAAAAACTTGAAGTTCAGTTGTAATTGCGTTGAGGTGCAATACATTAAAACCTGTATGGGTATCTGTTGTTTGCTTTACTCCAAATTATTTGGCATTTTTTAACTTAAAAAAGTAACGCATTAGTTACTTTCCTGGGTAACTAGTTACTTTTATAGTGTAGTAACTCAGTTACTAACTCAGTTACTTTTTTGGGTAAGTAACTAGTAACTGTAACTAATTACTTTTTAAAAGTAATGTGCCCAACACTGTGCACACACACACACAGACACACACGCATTAGCGCTAGCTGTAAAGACATGATATTTCCTAACATTAGCGACCAATGCTAAAATTAGTGCTAATTAACATTAACCACTAGGAATTAAACACATGTTAATTACTAACATGCTAATGTCAACATGCTAATGTTAATTGCTAACACGTCAGCGCATCAGCAATAACATGCTAATGTTAATGTGGTAGTGGGAGCTCTTGTCTCCCTCTTGCTCTTTGATTCTGAGCCCTGCCTAATTCAGGGATGTGTGGCTTAATTAGCCAATCATAATTAGGCCATAGCGTGATAAGGGGTAGGGTGTACTTCGGCTCCCCTCTTGCTTGTGACCCGTAGCCACGCCTCCTGGTTGCCTCACTCCGTGCTCACACGAGCAGGTAAGTTAGCGGTAGCTTCACCGTTGCGTTAGCGTGATTTTTAAATGTTGGCTTGGTGTTTTACCAACAGCTTTGTTCTTACCAGGCAGCGTTGTGTCCCCCCTCCCGTGCCGAATGCCCCATGTGTCCAGACGAAAGCATAAAGCTCTCCTACGAGTGTCAGACTCGCCTATCGGTATGTGCACCTCATGATAGCCTGTTAGGCTCGCACACAGGCATAAACATTAATTGTTTGTTTGTGTCAGGGCCATGTCGAGAAGCCCTGCTGTTTTGACTCTGCTGCCGTGAGGTCCGGTCTAGCCTGTCATCCCGGTCATCCTTTTGCAGTTCTAGGCACTGCCTTTGGAGTCGGCTTCGACGGCTGATCCGCATCCAGGCTGCATGCTCGGCCCTGAACGACATGGTCTACTGGCCAGTGGTGTGGATTAATGTGGCGTCGTGATTAACTAGAATTCAACACTGTATTAACAGGGTCTCACTCTAATTGTTTATTTATTATTTCCGACCCAGGTTTGGACGGACTGCGGGTTGAATCTCAGCTTTTTTTTTTTTTTTTTTGTTATACGGTGATTTTAGTGATTATTTGAATTGATTTACTGTTTAACTTGTTTGTTTTGGGTTAAGTTTGGTTAGGTCCTTCATTTATGTATTTTTGTTAACCACATTAATTTTGTTTACCTGCACCAGTAGTAGACCTACTGGCAGCTGGTATTGTTTTCCTTTCGTTGACACTTAGTTGCTGCCAATTCATGGTTGATTGTTTCTTTTTTGTTGTTGTTGTTGTTGATTAGAATCCCACTGAGTGATCATCTTGTCCTTTCAGGTGCTGAGAGCTGAAGGTGGTGGTCCTGGTGTCCTTAGTGGTGGGTCCCCTTCTGTGTGTGTGTGTGCTAGCGTCGGGCACCCCTGATTTGTTCCTCCTGTTTGTGTGCTTGAGTTGCGCAGGTATTCCGGGTGCTGCTCCCTGGGATTCCTCTCACCGTGTTGACCCTTCCCTTATCACCACCAGTAGGCCTCAGCCCTGATAGTGCTTCCCCCTACTGGTATGAATGGTTGGTTTTAATGAAATTAGTCATGTAAATAAAATTGTATTTTAAACATCAGAACCACGTCTCCTTGCCACATTTATGACGAACCTGACTGCCTCATAGTTAACAGTGCAATCTATTTCCTCAGGTGTAATTCCCGAGGTGGCGTCGTCGGACAATAGTACTGAGTATTCCCTCCATAAGTATTTTCCCTTTTTGTTTTACTTCCTCACCATTGCTCGCGCCGCCACATTAACATGCTCATGTTAATTCTAACAGGTGCAGATTAGCTGCTGCTGATTAGGTCCTGGACATGGTCATCACTACCACATACTAATGATAATTAGCATTAGCCACTAAGAATTAAATACATGCTAATGTTAACATGGTAATGCCAACATGCTATCGTTAATTGCTAGTTCATCAGCGTTAACATGGTAATGGTAACATGCTAATATTAATTTGCTAATATCAACATGCTAATTCTAACATGTTAATGCTAACATGCTAATTCGAACATGCTAATGCTAACTGCTAGCGCCTTAGCGTTAACATGCTAATGCTCGTTAGCGCTAGCTGTAAAGACATGCTATTTGCTAACATTAGCGACCAATGCTAAAATGAATACTAATAAACATTAGCCACTAGGAATTAAATACGTTATAATTATTAACATGCTAATGTCAACATGCTAATGTTAACTGCTAACACGTCAGCGCATCAGCAATAACATGCTAATGTTAATATGCTCATGGTAATTCTAACAGGTGCAGATTAGCTGCTGCTGATTAGGTTCTGGTTGCTTGGCAACCTCAGCCTACATGCTAATGTTAACTGCTAGCACATCAGCGTTAACATGCTAATGCTAACATGTTATTGCTAACATGCTAATGTTAACATGCTAATGGTAACATGCTAACACTTCAGCACATCAGCATTAACATGTTAATGTTGACATGTTAATGTTAACATGCCAATCCTGACATGCTAATGGTAACTGCTAGCGCATCAGCGTTAAAATGCTAATGTTAACATGCTAATGCTAACTGCTAGCGCATCAGCGTTAACATGTTAATGTTAACATGTTAATGCTAACATGCCAATCCTAACATGCTAATGTTAACTGCTAGCGCATCAGTGTTAACATGCTAATGCTAACATGCTAATGTTAACTGCTAGCGCATCAGCGTTAACATGGTAATGTTAACATGCTAATGTTAACATGCCAATGGTAACATGCTAATGCTAACACGTTAATGCTAACATGCCAATCTTAGCTACTGCATGACTTTTTGATTTTGGGGGGAAAAATGTCTCACCCTATTTTAGGAGAGCTTTGGGGTCCTTGATCATAAATCAATAATAAAATTTGACCCCCCCACCCCCCCAAAAACAGATATTGGTTCGTTGCTTCAAGGCAACAATATGCGACAAGGGTCATAAAACACTATGGTTTTCTAAAATACATTATATTACTGGAACAAGGACAATACACAAAATTATGCATGTTTTAAAAATTTTTATTTGATAAATCCATTGAAGACATAAATAATTCATTTATTCAGTGTGAAATTTCAGGAAGCAGTTGCGATCGGGGGTAAAGCAGAGGTGGACATTGCATTTGCGGCACATAGCTTTTGGTGTACCACTGCACTGTGACACCCTGCATCGCCCCTTGTCACCGGTCATAATGAGCCAGTGGGCTGTTTGATCCAGGCGGACATCCGGGACTGGAATGGGAGCTGTGGGTCCTCTCTTCCTCTTCTCCTCATATGCGCCAGCAATGGACAGGCTGTGGCGTCCTCTCTTCTTCTCCAGGCTCTTCCCACTTTTGCACAGGCCCTCTGCAACATATGACTTGAAAGTATAAAGCTTCATTACCTCTTTCTTCCCCATACCACTGCCTTCACAGTCTCTTCGGTAGAGCAGCCATGTGGTAGTGATAACCATGTCCAGGAAGTGGAAGACCAGACGATGGTACCACTTCTTTGATCTGACTTTGGTGCGATAAAGGGCAATCAGTGAATCAAGCAGGTCCACACCACCCATGCTCTGGTTGTACTCTTTCACCACAGCAGGATGGGGAACACTGATGTATCTCTTTTGCTTGCGATCCCACCTGTAATAACAATAACTATTTATTTATTTATTTATTTACTTACTTACTTACTTACTTACTTACATACATACATACATACATACATACATACATATAACACATAATATGATAAGACAGTAGAACGTCATATCATCTTTCAACCTCAGAGACAGAGTCAGCTCCAATGACCCCAGGTAAGCGGTTGGCACGAACAGTGCCAGTGCAGCAAATTCCCTGCTGAGCAAGTGTGAGCACAAGAGGGACACTAGTAAACCAGTTGTCGAAGAAAAGTTTGTAGTTCTGTTTCTTGGGGATTGGCTGGGCCAGGCGGAGAACGACGTTCCCACTAGCTCCAACATCTCTCAGCTCAGGAGGTTGGTTAACTCTCCCAGTGTATATCTCCATGTTGTGTGGTATACCATCAGATCCTGCCAAGATGAGAATCTTGTAGCCCCACTTCTTTGGCTTTGATGCCAGGTACTGTTTCTGTCTGTGTCTTCCTTTGAATGGCACCATCTGCTTATCTACGGACAGCTTTTCACTCATTGGGATGGAGACCAATTTGGATGTCAGTTGAGTGACCAAAGGACGTATTTTGAAGAGGGGGTCACCTTCCTCCTGTCGCTCATTGTTATTGAAGTGGAGGGAGTTTTTGATGGCTTCCCATCTGTTGAGGGTCATTGTGTCTGCTACTTGGGACACTCGCGTGGCTTTGTTCCAAAACATTCGGGTTGCCGGCAAACCAAAGAGGGACATGTAGAGCACAGTGCCCAGGAACTGTTCCAACTCATTGGTGGTAAGGCAGAGAGGCTTGTTGGGGTCAGTGTCCCTCAAACCTGAAGGGATCCATTCCTCCTGGTCCATTTCCTCACTTTCACTTTCATCAAGTTCACTGTCCTCACTGTCTGTGGGAATGGCCCTAACCTGACAATCCTCCTGCTTCCTTCCATAAAAAGTACTAACATCCATGTCCTGTATAAATATCATTAGATTGTAAAGTAAAAATATTGACTATGATCATTTATGCATACAAACACATCTCCATACATACACATGCAAATGCATTATATTGCCTGAATAAAATTGGGCTAACTGCACAATGTTGCCTGGATGCAACAAATAAAAAAGACACAGTTTTCATCTATAAATAAAACAAAATAAGTATTTAAACAATCAAACAAGCTTCACTGTACACTCATGCACATGCACATATTTTTTTGGTATAAAGTTATTGAATTTAAACATGTTAAAAAGTGAAATTAGTGTTACCAATCGGTGGCATGTGTCACCGATTGGTAAGACAAATTTGGTATATATATATATATATATATATATATATATATATATATATATATATATATATATATATATATATATATATATATTACAGTAACCCACTTTTTGGCTTTGTTGGCCAGGAGTCAGGAGTTGAACTCTCGTCTTCCCTGATGAACTTCCCAGGAGGAGGCGATATGATTGTGGACTTCATGGTCAGAATGTGGTTTGGTGTCAGTGGCTCTGGACTGGATGAATCATTCAGGTTGTCTGTAGTCAGCGGTCTGCTATTCACTACTGCCAAGAATGTTCGTAGAGAGGAGGAGTCAAGCTGTTTGGCAGACGGTTCTAGGATAGACATCAAAACACTTCTGATGGTGCGTATCTGTCTTTCCCAGACTCTGCCCATGTGGCTTGAGCTTGGGGTATTAAAGATGAACTCACATCCCCTCTCCTTGAGTTACTCTTGATCCATCTCTCTCAATGCTTCCGCAAACTCCCACCTTGCACCGACAAAGTTCATCCCCTGATCGCATCTTATCTGCCACACTGCTCCTCGCATGGCAATGAATGAATGCAGGGCGTTAATGAATGCATCAGAGGTCAAGTCATCGAGCATTTCAATGTGAATTGCTCTGGAGCACATACAGGTGAGTAACAGTCCATACCTCTTTAACACCTTTCTTCCTTCCTTGATGTAAAATGGGCCGAAACAATCCAAACCACAGAAAGTGAATGGTGGTGTAGCTTCTGTTCTGTCTACAGGAAGGTCTGACATCCTTTGTTGTTCCGTACCCAGTAGTCGAGTTGTAAAATGAAACCAGGGTGGATGGTGAAATTTTTCATTTATGTGACATATTTTGCAGCGGGGGGTCTAGGGGTCCTCCCCCAGAAAATTTTGTATTTCTTAGATGCAATTTCCTGCATTCTAGTCAAATTTTAAATTAAATTAAATCCCATCTGATTCATAGCTTGCATTCTCAGTTGCATGGCCTGCACAAGACAATACTATTTATCGGAAAGAAACAATAACCACTTAACTATGGACATCATGTCATTTGTATCTTTTTTAAACATATTTGTAAAAACATTTTAAATATCTTTATTTGTGAATGTGCTCAAATATTTTTTTAAACACAACTTTGTGTTTTTTTAAACATATTTAAATACATTTAAACAAATTTTTCACTTAAAAAAACACAATTTAAGGAGGAGTAAAGAAGACTTCGAGTTTTAAGACGACGCGATGTTTGAAACAAGTGGTATTAAAAGAATATGAAGCAGCAGGTAGCAGCTAGCGGTGCTGCTAAAGCTAAAGCAACACAGAGTGTGGATGATTGACACCTGTCACCTGTCGACCAATCAGAGTCAGGAGAATCTATTAGTACCGCCCACATTCACCTTTGACCCACCAATGACGATCCAGAATGAAGTAAATCCAAAGGTAGTATATTGCACCAAGAGGTCACACTTGTCAAAGCCTCTTTGTCTTTATGTAACAACCAGGAGCTTCGTGACTGATTCAAACTAAAGCAGAGACATTAGCAGGGGACATTAGCAGCGTTTCTTCACGCTGAAATAGAACTTTTGACACAAAACAGCAAAGATCAGACATACTGTATCATTTTGTGGATTTTTTTTTGCTACTCTTTGGGGGCTAGCTCGCCGAGTTTTCATCGCACAGTGATGAGACATATCTTTGTAAGATTTTTTTTTTTTCCCCCGCCGCACCTCTGGCGCCCCCCCAAGGGAGGCGCGCCTCACACTTTGAAAACTGCTGACATAGGTAATAGACTGATTATCATAAAGCCCCCCTAAATGTCGAATGGTAATTCTATTTCCAGTGTTAAATATAAGTAATTTTCACATGCATTGATAAAATGCCAGAAGGGATGGAAGAAGGGATGACCATTTTAGAAGAGGGATGATTTTGACCATTTTTCCCCGCAGGGGGGAGCGGGGAGTTGACAACGAGGTAGAGGGTGCGCTGGACACCAAGTGTTCTTTCCATATGATGTTTACCCAATGCCATGTTCAGATCTTTGGCAGCCTCAACACATTCCTCCTTAGGAATTGTGGCCATGACTTCCTCACTATTTAAGATGAACTTATGCAGCCGGAGTTTGCCTGTGCTGCAGAGTTCCCTTGATTCCTTCACTAGTTGGATGGCTTGGCTTTGAGATGTGACACTTGCTAGCCCATCGTCAACGTAAAAATTCCTTCTGATGAACTGGATAGTGTCTTCACTGAATCGACCTCTACGAAAACGACAAAGTACTCCGACCAAGTTGTTTGTCAACTCAGGACCGGTTAGTAGATGGTCGTTCAAAGAAGTCTCCTGAAACCTTGCCGAACAGTCAAAGACGACGCAGATCTTTCTGGGCTTCTGTGGATGATACACCCTGTGATGGGGAATGTACCACACAGGAGTCTTGTTGATGTCTTCTTCAGGAACCCTTTCAGCGTCTCCGTGAGTTATGATGTCATGCATGAAGGTTTGTAGTCCTTGTAGTACTGTTTGTTCTTTTTAGCTTCCTTTCTAGGCATCTGAGACGATGGACGGCGCATACCTTGTTGTTTGGTAAGTTACGTCTCTCCTTCTTGAAGGTAGCGGCATCTCATAGTGACCGTCGTCATTGAGCCTGATGCATCCTTGCATCTGTGACAGAAATCTGAGGTCTTCTTGGGAGATGCTTGTATCCCCTGATGTTCTTTCCACAAAGTCGGACTCCAGGACCCTAATGACATCTACAGGTGAGACTACTTCCTTGATCAGTGTTCTACAGACATAATGCACTTCCGTTGTGACATCTGAAGCCAACTGACAATCTGGAATGACTTGTTTCACAACAACTTGGTGACTTACTCCTATTGCAT
This sequence comes from Collichthys lucidus, assembly GCA_004119915.2. Taxonomy (NCBI): domain Eukaryota; kingdom Metazoa; phylum Chordata; class Actinopteri; family Sciaenidae; genus Collichthys; species Collichthys lucidus. The sequence goes on along the minus strand of CM014086.1, from coordinate 14,082,311 downwards.
CTCCAGACAGAGGTTGCCATAGCCTACTATGCTCCAGCCCAAGTCTGTTTTCAGTCCGAATGGCTGATTTCCTTCACCAGGCATCACCTGTCTTGGAACGAGAGCTTGAGGACAGTTGTAGCCTATTAACAAGCCAACGTCACAACTTTGTTGAGGAGCTATCTCAGCTGCGATGTGTTCAAGGTGAGGCCAAACCTTAGCTGTCTCTTTTGTGGGAATATGTTCTCTGTTTGCAGGTATAAAGTCTCTCGTGTATGTCACCGTCAGAGGTATTACCTTGTCTGAGTAGAATCCTCTTACTTACTACTTACTTCTTTATCCGTTTCCTGGTTTCTCTCCCAGAGCTACCTACCACCCCTCAACCCATGACCACCTTCCGACGCAATCTCCGCAACTTGTCTGCCACCCACTTCGCCTCAGTCGTTGCTGCTGCCCTTCCCTCTCCCAACAGTTTCTCTCCACTAGATGTTGATGCAGCCACTGAATCTCTCAGTTCCACACTAACCGCATGCCTAGATTCCCTGTGTCCTCTTTTCAGCAAACCTGCACGATCCACTCATCCCCGCCCATGGTTGACTGATGCCATTCGCTCATCACGTACAGCACTCAGAGCTGCTGAAACGGAAATGGCACAAATCCAACAACCCTGCTGACCTAACAGCCTTCCAATCTCTCCTAGCGTCATTCTCCTCATCTGTTAGACTGCTAAAATGGAGTACTACGACAAGAAAATCAGCAGCACAACTAACTCACGGAAACTTTTCTCCGCCTTCAAATCGCTGCTCAATCCTCCTCCACCCCCCCTGCCACCAACCTCACTGCTGACAGCTTTGCCTCCTTCTTCACAGACAAGGTGGCGACTATCAGCAAACAATTTTGTGATCCCCTCAGTCACAACCTAATACCTCCCCGAGACAATAGCGCAACTCTCTCCTCGTTCACCCCCCTCTCCGAAGACGAGGTATCCAAACTAATCATTGATAACCGACCCACCACCTGCCCGCTAGACCCCACCCCCTCTAAACTCCTACAAGATATCACTTCTACGGTAGTCACACCGATCACATCCGTGATTAATGCCTCAATGTCCTCGGGCGTATTTCCAGCTGCCTTCAAACATGCCGAAGTTACGCCACTGCTAAAAAAGACTACGCTTAACGCCGCCCTGGTTGAAAATTATCGGCCGGTGTCACTCCTTCCCTTCCTCTCAAAAACCATTGAGAGGGCGGTCTCCAAACAAATCACTGCCTTCCTCACCCATCACCACCTACTTGACCCAAATCAGTCGGGTTTCAAAAGTGGCCAGTCCACTGAGACAGCTCTACTATCTGTCACAGAAGCCCTAAAAACAGCCAGCTAGCACTCTTTGCATCTCTGCATTTTCAGCCTCAAGTCGTTCAAGTTCTTTGACATGATCTTATATCTCTAACAGTACCTGCAAATCAGCTTCATTGGCAGCGACTTCAGCAGCAGCTTCTTGTCTGTGAGCAGAATACTGGCTTGAGCGTCTGGATGTGACCCTTGAGTTGCTTCGAGAATTAACCGAAGACCTGGCGAACTTGGACTCGGTATGGTGAGAGATACTTGTCCTATCTGATGCTGCAGACTTAAACACAGATTATCTATCTCTCTCTTTCTTGTCTTGTTTTTTAATCTCTTGATCTTCATCAGCTTCTGTGGTTAGATGACCTTTAGCAGTTGTAATTATTGTCTTTGTTACTGCTTCACAGGTGTCGATTCTGCGACATGTTTCCTGATCTGGATGCGTCTCAACTCTTGATAAACATCATTCAGTTCCCTTGCAGCATCATTTACCTTAGTGATGTGTTCATGCAGCAGGCTGTTTGAGCACGCTCCACTCAGCACTCCTTGAGCATCCTTAATGATTGTCTTCCACTTATTGTAGCTCTTAATGAAACAATGTTCAACCCTTTTGACTTGCTCCTTGTGCAATTCTTGGCCTTTTTCCGTTAACTTGCGAGCTCTTTGACTTGTTTGTGGCTCTGTCGAAGAAGTGTGGTAAGGCAGCTTCGATGCCTTCCAATGCTTGTGGTTGCATGTCTGTCTCATGCTGCTGTATGTCTTCACCACCATCATTTCTGTCACTCTCAGAAAAGGGTTCAATGTCTGACATTTTACCTTGATTAAATCAGTTAGATTAAATGTTATACAACTCTTAGCCTTGTAGTTACCTGATTGAATGGCCAAAATAACCTTAGCGTAGCTGTATCAACACTCAGTTTTAACTTAAAGCAATAATTGTACCTTTCTGTTAAATAATTTGGCTTATCCACTCATAGTCTTATTACCATCAGTGATAACCACACAAAAGAGGTGTAACTCTAACACAGGTAAGCTAGAAATGCAATAAATCCTTGAAATGCACCTTTAAATTACTGTGGCGCTGTTATATCCTAATATTAACACTTATTTTGACGCAAATTTTTACAGTGTAACTGTCGATAAACACAATCTCAATATCCGCGCACTTCGTATCAATGAACCTCAACGGACTTCAACAATGAAAGGTAAGTAAACAACATCAACTTGAAAATGTCTCAGTCTCTTGTGCAAAACACTCAAAGTCTCTTATTTACACAAATTTACACTAGCAGCACCGTAACCCTCCCGCAGCTGCTTCCTTGGTTGCCGTGTGGACGGTAATAAACGATGCACCCGCGACGTGGAAAGGCTTCATCCCGAGTTCCAGAGTTCTCACTGTAGCTCCTCTCGGTAGTAAAGCATGAGGCCCGAGATCATTTTATAAAGTATGGTTTGGAGAGTTAGTGCTTGTAAATGGGCAAACTTTTTATAGAATTCGCATGTAAACCCATCAGGGCCGGGCGACTTATTATTTTGCATAGATTTAACAGCTCTAACAATTTCAGAAACCGAAATGTCTGCGCACAATTTAGTATTTTGGTCCTATGACATACTAGGAATTGTCAGGTTTTCGAAAAAATTGCATGGGCGATCAGAGTCACCACATTCCGCATTCCGATGTATAAAGGTCAGAGTAGAACTGAGAAAAAGGTTTATTTAGTCATCATGATCTGTCAATGTCTCTCCTGTATGTGATTGCACCTTTGTAATTGAGCGAGCAGCCGCTGCCTGACGAGCTTGCAGAGCTAATAGTCTATTTAATTTGTCTCCAAATTAGTAGACATTATTTCTGGCTTTCATAATAAGGCGTGTTGCCTCATCAGTGGTTAAAAGGTGGAATTCAGTTTGTAGTCTCAAGCGGTCTTGAGCATATTTCGAGGTGATATCTAGTATTCATTGGGAGATTTCATGCAATTTTGAATATTTTCCTCTTTTAAGTGTAGTGGAGTAAGCTATGATTTGTCCAAGAATGTATACTTTAGGAGTCTCTTATAGTGTGGCAAATGAAACCTCATGGGAGGTATTTGTCTCTAGGAAAAGGTCAATTAAACTCTTGACCTTGGGTAGAAGCCTGTTATCAAGTAGGAAATAATTTATACAGGTCTAGGTATGTTGTACATTTGAGAAAAAGAAATAAATTTTAGTGAGGGAAACTGAAACCTCCAAACATCCGAAAGGCCACACTGACACAAGAAATCACTTACTCCTGCTGACCAAGAAACACTCCAATACAAGATTGAAATCCCCTCCTATTATTATATCCATCTCCAATCTTGGGTATCGTTAGAAATAGTTTTTAAAAAAAATGACTGTCATCACAGTTTGGTGCATACAAGTACTAAAAAAGTATACTAAAATTACAGGACTGCCAAAGTTGTCCAACAACAATCACATCTCTCCCGTCAGATTGCTAATTACTTAAGATATTTTTTTGGCCTTTTTCAAGCTTATTTTTGACAGAGACAGCTGAGTGACAGGAATGTGTGGAGAGAGAGATGGGGAATTAATGTTTTTTACACATCTTATTATTGATTTTTTTCGTTCACATACACCAATAATTCACACATACAGTGTATACACAAATTCTTGAGGTAGAAAATGTCATAGGATGTGCCATACAGTGTGACTGGTCACTGGTGCCTGGGTAAATTGGTAATTGGACTGTACTTATATAGCGCCTTTCTAGTCTTCCCACAACTCAAAGCGCTCTACACTACATATCTCATTCACCCCATTCACACACATTCATACACTGATGGCATTGGCTACCATGCAAGGTGCCAACTGCTCATCAGTTTGCGGACCTAACCATTCATACACATTCACACACCGATGGCACAGCCTTCGGGAGCAATTTGGGGTTCAGTGTCTTGCCCAAGGACACTTCGACATGCAGACCGGAGGAGCCGGGGATCGAACCGCCGATCATCTGATTAGTGGACGACCCGCCCTGCCTGTGAGCCACAGCCGCCAATCTTCGCCAATTTGACATTTGTGTAGTGCACTTTGAAAAGAACTATACATTGTATTGTAGTAAGCTGAAACTCCTATCTCCTGCTCCCAGGTCTGCTTCAGACGAGTTGTTTGTTCAGGGTTAAGGGAGTCAATGGAATTGTAAATCACAGAGATAGAGAGCTTTTGAGCAGGATCAAGGGAGAGCAAGGAGTCAATCAGAGACCCGAGTGGTTGGGGAAGTGTGGGTAAGCAGTTTGGACAAAGTGCCTGACTTGAAGGAAACGAAAAAGGTGAGAGTGAGGTAATTCAAACCTGGCTGCGAGCTCTGCAAAATCGGTAAATGTGTTTTCTTTGTAAAGGTCTTTGACATATAATAAACCTTTGTTTCGCCATATAGTAAAGGTAGGGTCAGATGAGGAGGATGGAAATAGATGGTTTTTAACCACTGGGGCCAAAGTCGACAATTCGTTCAAGCCATAATGTTTATGAAATTGATTCCAGATTTTCAGCGAGTTAGTAACAACAGGGTTCTGTGACACGTTATGGATCTTGAGGGAAAGCCGTGCGGTAAGGAGGGACGATAAGGAAAACTTTGAGGACCGTAGTTCTGTTAAAGCCCACAATGGGCCTACATTGGCTCCTCTGTCAAGCCAGTGACCAATTTTATTGATATTGCATTCCCAATAATATTGGATAAGATTGGGAAGTGCAAAACCGCCCTGCCTTTTTGGGGAGTTGTAGAAGAGCTTTCCTAATACAGGGCGGTTTATTCAACCACAGAAATGATGAAATTGTCTGGTCTAGATGCTGAAAGAAGGACCGTCGAAAAAAAATTGGAAAGTGTTGGAACAAATAGAGAAATTTGGGGAGAATCACCATCTTAACCAGGTTTACTCGCCAGTTAGGGAGAGAGGGAGGGAGGACCAACGAGTCAGATCTAGCTTGCACTTGTCAATGAGAGGGCGAAAATTCTTATTAAAAAAGGTTCTTGAAAGATGCAGTCGCGAATATGCCAAGATATGGAAACCCCTCTGAAACAACTCTAAATGGGAAATAGGATAGCGGGATCTTCTTAGACAGTTCATTTATAGATAGAAGTTCACTTTTATTAAAATTTAATTTGTAACCAGAGTATCTGCCGAATTGGATTAAAATGGCTGAGATAACAGGGATAGACAAGGCTGGGTTAGATACATATGATAACAGATCGTCGGCGTAGAGGGACCACTTGTGGGTGACATCATTTCTGGTGAAGCCCTCAACTCCCCCCTCCCTCCGAAGCCAGATGGCCAATGGCTCAACAACTAGAGCAAATAGGAGGGAGGAGAGGGGACACCCCTGTCTGGTGCCCCGAAAGGGGGCGACCTCAAGTTGTTTGTGAGGATATGGGCAGTCGAAGAGTCATAAAGCAGTCTAATCCACACAATAAAGTCAAAACCAAATTTAGACAGGACACAGTACAGATACTTCCACTCAACCCTGTTGAATGCTTTTTCAGCCACCTCAAGAGTGACAGGATTGGGGATGCCGATAATGTTTAGAAGTCTCCTAGTGTTGGACGAAGAGTTCCTTCCAGCCATGAACCCAGTCTGGTCTGTAGAAATTAGGGTAGGTAGGGCTTGTTGCAAACGAGTGGCTAGAACCTTGACAAGAATCTTTTGGTCTACATTTAAAAGTGAGATGGGCCTGTAGTTACTACATTCAAGGGGGTCCTTGCCTTTTTTTAATAAAAGAGAGATGTTGGCTTCTGATAGGGTTGGTGGCAATCTCCCTCTAGTAAAGGATTCATTGTAGACATTAGCCAAATGTGGGCTAATTAGAAACAAATATGCTTTGTAGAATTCTACTACAAACCCATCTGGGCCAGGAGATTTGCCATTCTGTATCTGCCCAATCGCCTCCTGCACTAGTTTATCAGCCAGATTGCCATCAACTTTGGGATATGAGAGCTCCTCCAGGGGGTTGTGGCTCTTCCAGATTTCAGGTGAGTACTCTGAAGTGTACAGGTTAGAATAGAAGTTCAAAAAAGAGCCAGCCTGGTTCCGGAGGCCATGAAGCGTAGAAAATATTATTTCCTCTTACTAGCTATTCAGTTCAGGTTTGGGTTATGAAAAGTTGAGTTTTTACAAGTCTGTGCGGGAGAGCAGGATGCATGCGTCTACTCCATTCCCCTCTTGACCGGAAGTCTCTAATCAGCATCCTGATATGCCACATCTGTGAGGAGGGATGGATTATCTCGGCAAAAGAGAAGTGCTCGCTATCACAGATTTAGACAGATCCAGTGGATATCAAATAAATAAAGTCGAATGGTGACAGAGTTCTTCCAACCGGCTGCCTACTTTATGTGTTTAGATTTTGTTACTTCAGCAACTCAAGAAGTCACTCTCAGTGTTATTTTAGTGGGAGACCAACATAGGAACGAGACAAATTGTTTCAAACATGATTTCTCACTAAAATAAAGCTGCTTTGTTGATCATATTGTCGTGGTTTTTCCGTGGCTGCCGAAGTCGGTCTGTGGATACTTGAAAAAAAAGAACTGCAACTCTTCTTGACTTGAATAATTAGGACTTTATTCAAAGAAACAAGTGAGTTTGAGATGCATCTCTTCCAAGCCTCATGCCAAATCGTTCTTTCCAATTCTAAACCTCTTCCTCCTTTTGGGCTAGGTCTTATATCTCAAGAATGCATACCTAAGCAACTCCAAAGAAGGCCTGCATATTGTCTTTCCTAAAAAAGCACAACACACAAGGACATACATTCTCTCCAAAAGTCATAAACCATTCAAGTGTAGACATTCTTTCCTTAAATATCTCCGAAAGTCATAAACCATTCAAGTGTGGACATACAACACATGGCACACAGCCAACACTGCTGAGGGCAAGGAGACTTAGAAGAAAATATACAGAAAATATACTACAATATCCACACTGAATTAAACAGCTGCTCAAAGCACTGCTAATTTACTGTGTGTGTGTGTGTGTATGTCGGTGTGATATGTTTAAATGAAGCTTAAATGAATCTACTTGCCCGGAGTCAGTGTGATATGCATATTCCTTAAAGCGCCAGTCAAGGAGTTGGAGTTGGAGCTATATTTGACTGAGATTTACTTATAAATCCCAAACCAAAACTAAATTGTAACTTATTTGAAAGTCTTGTTCTTAGTCTTAGTCCTTAGTCCACGCATTTGTTACTTCAAGGCTGGACTATTGTAACTCTTTGTTATCAGGCTGCTCCAATAAGTTTCTTAGGACTTTGCAGCTAATTTAAAATGCTGCTGCACATGTTCTGACAGGAACCAAGATCAGAGATCACATCTCTCCCATTTTGGCTTTTAGGTTGTTGAACAACAATGACAGCAAAGACAGCTGCTACTATGCATCTATGTGAATCACCTGTTTCATACAGCTTCATATGGAACAATGACATGCCTGACATTAGCATATGCCAAGAAAAACTTGGCCAGAAGATAATCATTAGTGACTCTGAACATTGAGGCATTGTCTGAATAGTTGTGCTTGGCCTGTTAATGGCAGCTGGAAGCATTGGCCATGACAGGCAGGCAGGCTGGCGTCAATGTTTGGCAGAGAGACACAGAGAGAGAGGGAAAAGGCGAGTGAGCGAGAGTGAAGTTGGCATGAAAAGAGAGGGTCTGAACCACTGCCAAGTTCTGCTGCCTAAATGGAGAACAAACAGCAGAGAGGGGTTAAGTTGTCCAGACCATTAAAACAGCACAACATTGTTTTTTGTCTTTTGTGTGTGTGTGTGTGTGTGTGTGTGTGTGTGTGTGTGTGTGTGTGTGTGTGTGTGTGTGTGTGTGTGTGTGTGTGTGTGTGTGTGTGTGTGTGTGTGTGTGTGTGTGTGTTATTTCACATCCCTTTCACATCTAGTTCAATAACTGTCTGCCATTTGTTAAAGAGTACAGAGAGACCCTGAGCAGTTCTGCAGCAACTCGTTCCTGCTCTGAATACAGATCCGCTCAGACAGAAAAACACATAAGATCTCAGTCAGAACATTTACAAAGTCAGATCTGTTGCACATATTGTTACTTTCAACACACTTGCCATCATGGTTAGACAAATGGTTGGCAAATGGACACCAAGGACATCAGCCGTCACTGAGACATGATCCAACTATCACATTTTAAGATTCAATATTTTTCTTGTAGTCATTACATCCCATGTGTAGACCCAAAGCAACAATGAATTGATGATGAATTGATTTTTCCTATGTGCCATAAAGCTCTTTGCTGTCCATTGTTGTTCAAAAACCTAAAAATGTGCTACAGTGGCCCAAAAGACTTCCTTTAGGAGATTTGTACTGTAGTAATAATAACAAAAACAAATACAAACCAAATACATTATCAACAAAAATCAAACAAATGCAACAGGAAGACGCTACACATTATGTCAACACAGTTCTCCAGGCTTCACTGAGGGGAACAGCTTGATTTTCGACCTCAATTCCTTCCAAAAAGACACACACTCTGCTATCTGCTCTCTCCCTCTATATGTGTGTGTGTGTGTTCACCTTTGAAGTCTTCTATTGTTATCTCCAAGAGTGGAAATGCATTTGCATGGATGTATCATTTGCACATTCTTGTTGCAGTCCTTTCCCTTCTGCATGCAGTATAACTGCATATCAGACATCAGCCATGAACTTCATCACATGTGTGTAAGGAGGGTAACATTGATATGTTTACCCCACCCCCCAAGGAGAAGATTAAGAAAATTAAAAGGGGAAGCCAGACTGGGGCACACATTTTAAAAAAAAGGGAGTCATTTGGAAAAAAGGGTTAAAATCCCTGATTCCTGGGTGTTGGTTAGCTCAGTTAGTAGAGCATCTGTCCCATGTACAAAGGCTCAGTCTTTGTCACAGTGGCCAAGAGTTCAAATCTGACCTGTGGCCCTTTGCTGCATGTCATTCCCCATCTCTCTCCCCACATTCCTTTCACTCTTCAGCTGTCTCTATCAAATAAAAAGCTTAAAAAGGGCAAAAAAAAAACTTAAAAAAATAAAATTCCCTGATTCCCAGCAATAATAAACTGGTCATAAATGCTAGGTAAATTTATTTAGTAAAATACATACAGCACGGGATTCTGATTTATGAAAATATCAGTACTTAACTACTAATAGTAACTCCAAAAAGTCAAAATTTCTTACTTTCTATTTTACTATTATGGTAAGAAGGTTTTTGTCATTTTTGTCTCATTTGTGGTGATACAAAGTGGATAATACAAACTAACACAAGAATGTGAAACTGCAGCACCTTTTTTATTTCTGCAGTCCTCAGTGAACTTGTCCACAATGAGTCATATCTGTTAAAGGTAAAAAAAGCCTGAATCTGGAAAGCCTGTGTTGCACCCCCAAAATGAACTGCCGAAAACAGGCCCATCTTTGCTTTTGAAACTTTTAATAAAAGAAATGAAAATGCAAACAGTTCAACACGAGCACATACTTCGTTTTCAGCCTGTACAAACAACGTTTCACTCATCCTCTTAAAAAGACAGTACTTTTTTTCTAAAGGGTAAGTACAAACATTTCAATATAAATCATACCATACATATAAAGCAAAATACTCATTGGACACTGATATTCTAAAATAATAACTGAAATTACTGTTCCAGTGTGCTGCTTCTCACACAAACTCAACTGAGAGGTTGCTCGGGAGCTTCAGAACTTGCCACATTCGTTCAGGTTCAGAGTCATGTACATTCAGAACTTGTTAGCCTGTGGATACTATTCCCGCCTATACCTGTCAACTTGTTAGGACTGGCTACCGTGGTTTGAGGGACATTCAGACAACTTGCCTGTTACTGTAAATAAAAATGATGTGTAGGATGATAGGAGTAGCATAATGCTGTATGTGATGTAACTGGTTCTTGGGGAACACTGCCTTGCATGCCTTATATGTTTCCTCTTCCACCACAATGATTCAAATGATCAGCTCGTCATCAAGCTCTGCAGTGGCCTGATAACGAGCCACTGAATTGAATCAGGTGTTGTGGAGCACGAAACATCTAAAACATGCAGGGCAGTGGTCCCCGAGGACCAGGATTGAAAAACACTGATGTAACAGATAAAAGATATTAAAGAAATTATATTTTGAAGACGTAGCTTTTATTTTGATAACTTTACATTAGATTCTCCTCTCTGATCAAAGTAATCTTTGGTGTTATTCGGAAGAGCAACAATCCTCATTCCTCACAGAGCAGGTCTAGACCTTACCCATAAGCAACAAAACATTATTTAACTATAAACTGTATGGAGATATGGTAACTAATGACTTATTATTATATGTAGTGGATGTCATGCAGAACCACAGCAGCAGTCACTATCCATGAGAACCTGCTGGACGACAGAGCACAGAAACTCCAGGGAAGAAGTTTAGTTAGTAACATGCATTAATGAGACGTGTATGTTTACAGATGGCGGTGGTGTAGGTTCCTATTTAGCGAAGCCATGAGCTTGACGCTCTCCTCCCATGTTATGCACATGTACGGAAGAACAAGAAAAACTCCACACGATCCACTTCGTTTCTTTTAGCGTTTACTCCAAAAAATAAGGCAAGATACAACAATCCAACATTATGAAAAACAAAAAAGGCAAGAGCCAAAAAAGGGCAGAATGCGGAGTCTAAAACTAAGAGAGAGAGAGAGAGCGAGAGAGAGAGAGGTAAAAAAACTGTGTGGCTCCCCTCCATGACACAGACCTGACTACCTGTTTTACGTCAACAACGTAAACGTACACCTATTCCTCCCCATTAAAGATTATATGTGTGATTTTTTAAGCCTACAAACATCTGCGTATTTTTAAGTGAAATTAATTAAATAATAACTTATTAATATGAACTGTCCACCTGTAAATTATGTTCCTTTTATCAAAATAACAACAATCTTTTTCCACATGTCAACCTAAATTATTATTCAAACAATTATCGACAAAAACAGAATTCAGGCTCCTAAAGGTGGTGATGGTGATGAAGTCTACTCTTAAAAATGTTGACCATGTCTGCCTCCCGAACCCAATCTATCCATCCATCTTTTATTGTTGAGGCATTGCCAGTGAGTACTGTGTACTTGGCAGAATTTAATGAATACAACAAAATGTAAAAACAATTTTAATATGATAAATAAATACTTAATTTCAGAAGATACACACTAGAAAGTGTAAGTGAAAGCCAATGCAGTAAGTAAGTACACTTTGTAATACTTCTTGAAATAGTTAAAAATATCTAGGCTTTAGAATTGTGGAAAGTAAGAATCAGATACTAGGGAATGAAGACTTATTTAAAATGGCTTAACCTTCTGAGCTTTCAAGACCCTCCCATCTTCACTGCTGGCACCCTTAAATGACTATGAAAAGCCCAACCGCCCTACCATGAGTACCTCTATTTTTCTTTATGTGTAATTCCTGTGATGAACTGGCAGCATGAAAATGAATGGATGAATTTAATATAGTATATAGCACTATACAGTACAGTACATACAATGTATAAGTTCACTCTTAAACTTTCTTGGTATTTTTTCACATATGTGGGGCATCCTATAGTTTTCTTTTTTTCTACTTTATTGTGTCACGCAATGATGATTACATTTAACAGTTACTTTCCCAATCATCACACTTTATTTTATATATATAGTTTTCTTTTTGATCAGCAGAGGGTGTTTGTATCTTCAGAGGACAGGAAGTATGTCACATGTGGTTTCTGCTTTCTTGCCTATGACAGTTAGAGTGTGTGCAGAGAGCTCCAACACACAGGCAAACATCCTGCTCTGAAGGAAACTGACGACAGACAAACATGGCTGAGCAACATCTGGGTCACACTGTGGGATGACAGGAACTTCTCACCATGGGAACTGTGTGAGGGGAACACAGGGTTCCAGCGAGACTCAGAGAGAGCTGAATACACACACATAATTCTGTTTGTATATAAACATGCCTCATATTCCCCGTTCTGTGGTGGAAACATGCAAATCATTCACAGTTATACTTGAGGGAGTATGGGAGCTGCTCTCAGTAACTCTGTATAGTCCCTCTAGGCATTAACTGTGATCTTCACTGAAATTCATGAAAAAATAAGGACACACTATAATTAGCTCTTTCTGGAAAACAAAGAAAACTTCTAGATATACATTTCTGGAAACAAGAAATGTGACTAGTCACTCACTCTTGGACCACAGGAGAGGTTTCCTTCCCAAAGCTCTGTATAGGCCTTTAGGTTAGCCCTAACCCTGAATCTGTAAACACGGAAACAAACTTGTCACCATTCACAGTTATCTGGGGCTACTCTAACATCACCATTGAATGAAGACAATTATCATCTATCGCAAACGGAAAACTGAGGCACTCATGAGGGTAAGATTATTTAAAATGCCTTTATTGATACATTGCTAATCTATTAAAAGCGTGTCTAGGCGTTTCAGCCAAACTGGCCTTCATCAGGACAAGAGTGAAATGTTTGTCGGACAGCTCAATTCACAGTTAAATAGATAATTACAGACAGCTGCTCAGTGTGAGCAGGTAGGAGGTCACATGACCTGAACAGCATGACCTGCCAATGACAAAGCAGAAGGTGAAAGACTCTGTACAGAAAGAAAAAAATAATAAAATCAGAGTCAATAAATCAGCATTGCACATCCAAGCATTACAGGGTCAATTCAACAAATCAAAAAATGCATACAATACAAATATTGAGCCCAATAAGAGACCAAGGAACCATCATCAGAGTCAATCATAAAGGACAGCAAAACACACCAATAGTCACAAAATACAAAATACACTCACAGAAAAGGAGAAAAGTCGAGTTCTCCATTCAACCCTGGATAATGAGTGGCCTTTAATGTATATATCCAGAATGACTCTCTTTGCAGGAGTCTTTTGAGTCTATCTCCTCCCCTAATAGAATCTTCAATATGTTCTATGCCTGATATCTTTAAAGAGCCACAACTACCATGACTTACATCTTTGTAATGGACAGCCATGGGGTACTGTGGGTTACCAGTTCTAATGGCATGCTTATGTTCTGCCAATCTTGCCTTCAGTTTACGCTTTGTTCTCCCAATGTAGAAGCGTCCACAAGGGCACTCAAGTCTGTAAACAACATAAGAGGTATTGCAATTAATAAATGTATTTATGTCAAATGTATGACCAGATGTCATCATCTGGCAGATCAGTAAAATAATTGGCATTTATCATATTGCTACAGTGATTGCAATGTCCACACCTGTGATTACCTTTTAAGGTTGAAAGCCAGGTTTTCTGTGATACAGGAGAGAGATGATGACTCTTAACAAGTTTGTCTTTCAGAGTAGGAGCTCTTCTGAAGCTAATAGTCGGAGAATCTGGAAGAGCTTCTCTAAGAACACTATCACTTTTCAAAATGTCCCAATTGCTTTTGACAATTTGTTTAATTGCCTTACTATGGTCACTGTATTGTGTCACAAAATATACCTGATCAGAATTTTGTTGTTCTTTCTGTTTAGGGGCTAACAGTTGTTCTCTAGGGAGACATTTTGCTTTGTTGTAAGCTCTGACTATAGTTTTATGTTGATATCCTCTTGCCTTAAATCTCTGGGTCATATCCAGAGCATTTTTTTCATAATCTTCTTCTGAGTCACATATACGTTTCAGTCTCTGGGAACTGACCAAAAGGAATATTATTTGTTAACCAAGGAGGATGAAAACTATCTGCTCGAAGAATTGTGTTGCGGTCAGTTGGTTTTCTGAAGATGGAGGTATGTAAATCTCCGTTGCCATCTTTAGAGATTTTTTAGGTCTAAGAAATTTATTTCAGATGGGGAGAAATCAAGACTATTTTTTAGATTTTTATTAGTGTTATTTAAATATGAATGAAATGAAAGAAGTTCAGTTTTTGAACCTGACCAGAGTAAAATGATATCATCAATATATCTTCCCCACCAAATAATTTTTTCCAAAAAAACATACAACATAAGGTCAGAGTAAACAAACGTTTCTTCCCATACTCCCATAAACAGATTTGAATAGTTTGGTGCAAAACAGGCTCCCATTGCTGTACCTTTTCTTTGTTTAAAAAATTGATTCTGGAATAGAAACACATTGTTATTTAAAGTCTATTAAGCCAGTTGCAGGATAAAGGCAGCAGGGGGCATCTGTTCTGGATGCCTCTCTTCCAAGTAATGTGATAAGGCATCTAGTCCTTCTGCATGCAAAATTACTACAAAAATCCGTGAAACAGCGAGTCCGCAGAAAGTGAACCGCGAAATAGTGAGGGACGACTGTACTCGAGTTGCTGTGTAGCACTTCCACAGTCGTTGACATGCTGACATTATGGTTAACATATAATCCAGATTGATAGACTTGACATACTCTTCTTTTTTTTCTCTCTGTTTCATTTGCACCCTCAGCTGTACTGCCACAGCTAGTATAACAAGATTTTTGTTATTTTTTGTTTTTCTTGGCTCTGTTATATGTTTGGTAGGTATTATCCAAGCTTTAGGTTGTTCTTGGATCGTTCTGGTGTTTTTTGTTTCAGATCCAGGCAGTATTTCAGATTAAAAAGCAGATCAAAAGTATGTTATAAGGTAAACAAGACTATGGAGCATGATATAATGCTACTTTATTATGAACATTAAGTCTTGTACCTGGAATATTAAGGGATCCAATAATGTTGTCAAAAGGAAAGCTATCCTAAACCATCTTAAAAAGGAAAATGTTCAGGTCGCATTCCTCCAAGAAACTCATTTGAATAAGGAGGAGCACAAAAAAATATCTCAGGGAATGGGTCGGCCAAGTATATTTTACATCTTATTCTACAAACAAAAGGGGTGCAATTATATTAATTCATAGATTGTTGCCATTTACAGCTAAAGATTGTTACAGTGATACAGAAGGATAGTTCTAGTAAAAGGAGAACTATATGCACAGCAAATTAAGAAGAGTTGAATTCTTGGTGTTAAACTAGACGTATGTGGCGAACCCAAAATAATGTGTCACCACATGTGAAATTAAATAATACTAAAGTATTATTATTTGTGGAGTGAAGGTAATCCTCCGGTGTTGTCTGTGGTACAGATAGTTTATTTTTTATGGACATTATGGGAAAAAAAGGGAACATTGGGAGGGGGAACTTTTGGGGCCGGGACTGTTGCCACCCGGGTGGTCTCAGGTGTAACCATCCGCCCACTCGCCAGATGCGATTTGGACGGCGAACGTGCGGCTCCGTGTTTTTCATTGTTCCTTGTTCCGTCTGTTTCCACAGGTCGGTATATGACAGAAATTGATAATTTGGACATTTTGCACATGTTTCGTTGTTTGCACATGGTTTATTTATGTTAATTTAGTACAAGTTTAAGGATGTTTTATACTTTGAATATGTATGAATAAAAGAGATGCGATTTGGACGGCGAACGTGCGGCTCCGTGTTTTTCATTGTTCATTGTTCCGTCTGTTTTCACAGACAATTATATTTGTGTCAAGGTTCCACATTTGGGACCCGTAACAAATCTTGGGGGCTTGTCCGGGATCTCGCTCCGTCTAACACGGCGAGGAGGAGATCCAGTGATAACAGAACCACGAGGCCTTGGTGAGGAGACGTGACTGCAGTTACGACGACAGCCAGTGGGTGTCCAGCCGGGGAGATCGCAGCCAAGAGAGGGTTTTCGTTCTTCCAAGGGAACTGCACTGCTGTTTGTTCAGACCTGCACCAGCCATGTCTTCTGTACGGAAACAACTCGTGTGGAGCATAACGAGAAACTTGTACAGACTCCCAGGAAAAGTCGTGTACGAGCTGGCCAGAGACGTTGCAGCTAATGGAAAAGGTGCCACTGACCTGGAGTCTTCTGATGAAGAAAGTTGTGTCGGTTATATCCTTGAATATATGCAGTCTGAAACGTTAATCAGTTCTGAAGATGAGGGTATGAGTCAGCTGCTAATGTTAAATGATTTAGTGTGTCAGTTGATTGAGAACCCTGATACAGTTGATATTTCAAATAGGGTTACACAACAACATGAGGCACGTACAAATCTTCCAACAGAAGACACTACACCAACACATGCTAACGACAACACATCAGCAACCAGCGCTACCCTCCCGACAGATGCAGCGATGGGTCACTCCATACTGCAACACATTCATCCAAACACTGACACTTCCACTCACAGTGTAGACCAGCTCCAAGTAATGTATGAAGAGCTGGGCAAGAAGCTGAGATATTATCAAGACACTGCTACCACACCACATAGCAGACAACCATCCAGTCACACACACTTAAACGGTGACATACAGACAGTGATTCCTCCCAAAGACTTACCTTATCTCCAGCGTAGAGACTTTAAGGTGCACGGGGGACAGATCGGGGATCAAAATTCTGAAGTCACATATAACAGTGTCTGTAAGCAGATCGACGAAGGTGTCAGAGAGGGTTTTACAGAGGCAGAAGTTATCCGTGGTGTTTTGAGGATCATCAAGCCCGGAGCTTTTAAGGACATGCTCACAACCAAAGATGAAATAACCATCTGTGAATTGAAGGGCTTCCTCAGATCGCATCTGGGCGAAAAGGCAAGTACAGAGCTGTTCCAGGAACTAATGTGTGCAAAGCAAAATGAGCAAGAACCCCCCCAGCAGTTTGTATACCGTATGATTGGGCTTAAACAGAGAATTCTCTTTCAATCAAAGCAGGCCAACACAGACATTCGCTATGACCCCAAAACCATCCAGGAGGTTTTCCTGCACACCATCTATCAGGGTCTGAGCTCCAAACATACAGATGTCAGACAACAATTAAGACCACTGCTCGCAAACCATCAAGTGACTGATGAGGACATAGTCAGCCAGGTTACAAAGATAATCAGTGATGAAAATGAACACCAGCGACGACTGGGCTATGTCTCCAAATCAAAAGCAATGCATGCACACAGTGCTCAAGTGGATGATGGAGATCAACCTGCAGACAAGAGAGAACATCACACCATACAAAAACTCAGCGCTCAGGTGGAGAGTCTGACCAAGATGGTTGCCGCTTTAATGGATCAGCAAGCAGCAGCTATACAACCAACTCATTCAAAGGCCTCCCCAGCTAAAATACTTGACCTGCCCCAGGCCCATCCCACCGCCATACTCAGCAAAGCCCCACCTCCCACACCATGTCTGCCCTCCTTATCAAGGAAGAGTAAAGTGCCCCTCTGTAACAACTGCTCACTCCATGGCTTAGAGAACTGTGACCATTGTTTTGTGTGTGGTGCTTCAGGACACCGGGCCGTAGGCTGCTCAAAAAGAGTCAGGCAGCAGGGAAACGAGAGCTGGTCTCTGTCGAGGGACAACCAGAGGCCGTTTCACAGTCCCCGTCCCACTCAGTAACCGCCACACCTAGACAGCGAAACACAAAACAGAAAAAACATCACAAGAAAATCAGTGAACCCTGCACTCAAAACACATTACATCCCCACAATACCACCCCCACAGTACCACTGATTGGCAAGAAGAGTCTTCTCAAGTGCTTCATAAGTGGTTACGCAGCAACAGTACTATTTGACACTGGCTCACAAGTAAGCATCATTGACCGATCCTGGAGGGAAAGATTCATCCCCAGTTACCCAGTGCGACCACTGGATGAACTTCTTGACGCCGGTGACAGCTTCCGCCTGTATGCTGTGAATGGACAATCAATCCCCTACGACGGATGGGTAGAGCTGACGGTTAACCTCCCAGGTAACGACAACCCAGATCTTGCAGTACAGGTCCCCTTTTTAGTCAGTCAGCTTCCCATCCCTCAGCCTATAATTGGCTCTAATGTTCTTGATGAAATGATTAGTGGGCCACAGTCTTCTGCTGAAACACATGCTATGGTTATCAGTCTTTTGCAAAAAGCACTCGGAGTAGAGGAAGACCAAGCAGTAGCTATGGTTAATTTTACTCAGGTCAAGAAAACATCAAATGACAACATCGCCACAGTTCGAGTAGGGAAAGAAGATGTAACTATACCAGCCGGTAGAACTGTTCATGTACGATGTAGAGTCCCACCGACACTTGACACAGCCGATTCTGTTGTTCTATATGAACCCCCAGAAGAGAGTGCATGCTTAGAGCAGCTGAGTGTAGGGGAAGGCCTCTTAGAGATCAGTGACAATAGATGGCCCCTTATTCACGTGCCCATTTCCAACCACACGAAGCATGAAATCACTATCCCAAATAGAGCAGAGTTAGGCTCCATCCAGCACATAACTAAAGTTATCGAGATGGGAAAACTAGAGTCACAACAAAGTGGGAAGCTACCAGCTCAAGCCGTTGGGGCAGAACTGAATGTCACCACCCCTACACCACCACCAGTTGATCTATGGCAACCACCTGTCGACCTAAGCCACCTCAAGCTAGAGCAACAACGACTGGTGGAGGAAATGCTTCATCAGGAGTCTGCAGCATTTGCCCGTGACAGCACTGACATTGGGTGCATCCCCTCTCTTCAGATGTCAATTAAGCTCCAGGACGACATCCCTGTACAGAAGTCTTATGCTTCAGTCCCCAAGCCACTGTACAGGGAGGTGAAAGAGTATATCCAAGAGTTGTTAGTGAAAGGGTGGATTGTCAAGTCCAAGTCTCCCTATGCTGCACCTATTGTCTGTGTCAGGAAGAAAGACGGATCATTGCGCCTGTGCATTGATTATAGGCTGCTCAACAAAAAGACTGTACCCGACAGACATCCTCTCCCCCGCATACAAGACCTAATTGACTCACTCGGAGGCTACAGCTGGTTTTCCATCTTAGACCAGGGCAAAGCCTATCACCAGGGCTTCATTGCTGAGGGCTCAAGGCACCTTACGGCTTTCATTACCCCTTGGGGTTTATGTGAGTGGATCAGGATGCCCTTTGGGTTAACAAACGCACCGGCAGCCTTCCAAAGAAGCATGGAGGAAATGCTTGACACCTTAAGGGATGAGTGTTGCATTCCTTATCTGGACGATGTCCTCTGCTTCTCTCAGTCGTTTGAAGAGCATGTTAATGTGTTGCATCGGGTACTCCAAGCTCTACAACGCCATGGTGTAAAGTTGAGGCCGGAAAAGTGTGAGTTATTCAGGAAGGAGGTCAGGTATGTGGGGCGGCTGGTGTCTGAAAACGGTGTGAGAGTGGATCCTAAGGATGTCGAAGCAGTACAGGCCCTGAAAGAGAAAACTCCACAGACCGTAGGAGATGTCAGACGACTCCTAGGCTTCCTGAGCTATTACAGAGCGTACGTCCAAGATTTTTCACGCATAGCAAGCTCCTGTATGAGATCCTCCAGGTAAAGTCCAATCCATCACCTCCCAAGCCTGCAAGGGGAAAAACAAAAGGCCCTCAACTCCCTTCACGCACCCCAGTTGAGTGGACTAGTGAACATCAGCAGATCCTGGAGCGCCTCATAACCATTCTGACCAACCCCCCCGTGTTAGCGTACCCAGACTTTGACCATCCCTTCATACTCCATACTGACGCTTCCCAACAGGGCCTGGGAGCCGTCCTGTATCAAAATCAGGGTGGGAAGATGAGAGTAGTCGCCTATGGGTCTCGCACACTTACACCAGCAGAGCAAAGCTATCATCTCTACAGTGGTAAGCTTGAGTTTTTAGCTTTGAAATGGGCAGTGTGTGACAAATTTAGGGATTACTTGTTTTACGCACCCCATTTTGTTGTCTACACTGACAACAATCCCCTCACTTACGTGATGAGCACAGCTAAGCTTAACGCAGTGGGCCATCGCTGGGTAGGGCAGCTCGCAGACTTTCGCTTTGAGATAAGATACAAACCAGGCAGACTAAATGTTGATGCCGACACGCTCTCTCGTTGTCCCTTTGACATCAACACCTATATGAGTCAGTGTAGTGAGAACTTGTCAGAAGAGGCAGTGTGTGCAGTCTGGGGAGGGAGTAGAGTAGCTCAGCAGGGAGAAGTGGCATGGGTAGCAGCTCTGAACATTGCATCACACCCACAAACTCTGACAGAACCTTTTCCAGCTATTGACCACAGTGACCTTGTCAGTGAACAACAGAGAGATCCAGTCATTGGAAAAATCTTAGAGCTAAAAAAGAAAACCAAAGAGATGACTGAGGACAGACGCAGGGCATTAGATAAACCCACCAGGAAACTTTCTAGGGAGTGGAGCAGGCTGTATATAGAGGATGACCTCCTGTATAGAAAAACACTTGGTCGCAAACAGCTAGTTTTACCCACCACATACAGACAGACAGCCCTCACTTACCTGCACAATAACATGGGACATGTGGGTGTGGAAAGAGTACTGAGCCTTGCAAGACAACGTTTTTATTGGCCTTATATGAAAAATGACATTGAGGACTACATCACCAGGAAGTGTCGTTGTATCCAACAGAAAAAGCCAGCGGTGCATGACAGAGCGCCCATGGGGAGCCTCACATCAAGCTCTCCCCTTGAACTCGTCTGCATTGACTTCCTCCACCTTGAAACCAGCCGTGGTGGATATGAATACATCCTGGTGGTCATCGACCACTTTACCAGGTTTGCGCAGGCATATCCCACCAGAAACAAGGCAGGCAAAACTGCTGCAGACAAGATTTTCAATGACTTTGTCCCACGGTTTGGGTACCCAACTAAACTCCACCACGATCAAGGCAGAGAGTTCGAAAATGAACTGTTTCGAGCCCTCAGGCAGCTCTCCGGCGTGCAGCACTCCAGGACGTCGCCTTATCACCCACAGGGCAATCCGGTGGAGAGGTTAAATCGGACCCTGTTGCAAATGCTCCGCACACTGGGAGAAAAGGAGAGAGATAATTGGAAAGATCCCCTGCCTCATGTCATTCATGCGTACAACTGTACTAAACATGAGTCAACAGGCTATTCCCCATATTACTTGTTGTATGGGCACCATCCACGTCTCCCTGTCGACCTCCTCTTTGGACTAGTAACAGAGGAAGGAACAAACACAGCGAAGGGATACGCAGACAAATGGGCAGAGAGAATGACTGAAGCATACAGAATAGCTAGCACTAATAGTCAGCAGTCAAGTGCTAAAGGTAAACGCTATTATGACAAAAGAAACAGAGGTGTGACTCTACAGCCAGGGGACAGGGTCTTGGTCCGTAATGTTGCTGAAAGGGGAGGTCCATGTAAATTAAAGCCCTATTGGGAAAAGATGATTTACATTGTCAGAGAGCAAATTGGTGATAATCCAGTCTACAAGGTTAGTCCTGAGATAGGGAGCCGCCCGCCCCGCACTCTCCACCGAAACATGTTGCTCCAAGTAAATGACTTGCCTGTAGAGCCACCAACTGAGAGTACGGCTGTTCAAAAGAGAAACAAAAGATCAGCAAAACTAGTAAGATCAATGGAACAGACACAAAACCCTGGCACAAGTGAGTCAGATGACGAGGAAGAAGCACCATGCTATTGGCTGCGCATGCCGAGGGCACCCCAGAGAGATGACTGTCATGTCATGCCGCAATTTACCTGTGAGAGATCGGAACACACTGAGCACACTCATACAGGGGAACCTGGTCCTGTCGAGCCTGCATCTGAATATGAAAGTGTTAATGAGGATGGACAAGAGGGACAGGGTGACGATAAGCTCGGTGCTGACGAACAGTTGCCTCATGATGGGCGGGAGTCGACTCATGTTAATGACCAAGAGGGAGAAATCCAGGAGACCCAACCTCACACTCAGCCTACACTGAGGAGATCCGCCAGAGACAGGCGCCCTGGCCAGATGCTGACTTACAGTTCACTGGGTCAACCAACCTATGAGCCACGCCATGCGGTCAGTACATTAGCAGCTCAGCCCTTAACTTATGCTCATTCGTATCCACAGCCTTACTTTCAGTCATTCCAACTGACACCTGTCATTACTCCCACTTACCTGCCATTTATCTATCCTATTCATTGCTATTGAACACACATACACTTAACACATCGTCACTTTGAGTAACATGGTGTTATATGTTTATTTTGAGTATTAGACCAGTTCAAGTGTTTTCATATTTTGATGAAAGTTTGCAGGACGGGGAAACAATATGAAGTTTATGGTTATGTTGTGCATTGCAAGTGTCAGGAGCCACTTTTGTTTGTGGGGGAGTGTGTGGCGAACCCAAAATAATGTGTCACCACATGTGAAATTAAATAATACTAAAGTATTATTATTTGTGGAGTGAAGGTAATCCTCCGGTGTTGTCTGTGGTACAGATAGTTTATTTTTTATGGACATTATGGGAAAAAAAGGGAACATTGGGAGGGGGAACTTTTGGGGCCGGGACTGTTGCCACCCGGGTGGTCTCAGGTGTAACCATCCGCCCACTCGCCAGATGCGATTTGGACGGCGAACGTGCGGCTCCGTGTTTTTCATTGTTCCTTGTTCCGTCTGTTTCCACAGGTCGGTATATGACAGAAATTGATAATTTGGACATTTTGCACATGTTTCGTTGTTTGCACATGGTTTATTTATGTTAATTTAGTACAAGTTTAAGTAGGGTGACCATATTTGGGTAGTTGAAAAAGAGCACAAGATTTTCTCGTGCGCACCTGGATGCGCCGTGCGCCCCGATCAGTCTGTCCGGCGCCCCCTCTACCTTGTCAACCGCCGTGACTAATTTGAGAGCGACACAGAGAAACCTGGAATGGAGTAAAACGAAACGGAGTGGAATTCTATTGGCAAAACATTGTGTTTTCAGACATTCGCACGAAATCCCGGACGATTTTGAAAATCCCCCCGGACATTTTTTTAGGTCCCAAAAGTAGGACATGTCCGGGGAAAAGAGGACGTCTGGTCACCCTAGTTTAAGGATGTTTTATACTTTGAATATGTATGAATAAAAGAGATGCGATTTGGACGGCGAACGTGCGGCTCCGTGTTTTTCATTGTTCCTTGTTCCGTCTGTTTCCACAGACAATTATATTTGTGTCAAGGTTCCACATTTGGGACCCGTAACACGTACACTAGTAGAGTTAATTGTACTCTGGATAGAGTTAGTCCCATTATAATTAACTCTCAATAAATAGTTCTTGTCAACACCAAGTGTGAAAAGGAAGTGTCACTAAATCAAACCGCTAAGTGTTAGTGTTAACTCTGAACTTCTTACTCTAAACTCTGATCCTGTATTTTACACCTCAAGTGTTACGTCGTCCCTCCCCCTTCCCCTTTACACCGTACGAACACCGCTCTGCTGAAGATAGAGCTACATCTCAACTTCCAACGGTTACACTGTTCGGTAAGTACATGAAGTAGTTTCTGATAATATTGTATTTTATATTATTATTAGTCTTCGGGCACCTGGTCATTTTGCAGTGGTGAACCACGGTAACTTTACTTGTCACGCTGTTACTAACCACCCGAACACCTGCTTAATGAGCTAGAGGTTAGCATGCATGCCTGGTGTCACTGTAACATAAAAAGTGAGTAACGGCAATAAATGGTAAGTTTGGCTTGATGTTTTGTCTGAGTGGGAGAGTCTGCACTTTGTGACCAGATAGAAAACCTGATACCATGATGCTAATGCTTTGTAGTTGCTAGCTAGTGTGCTAAAGGGTTTTAACACTAGCAAGCCCTATGTCCAAAGTAATTTCTACATTTTTTTTTGCGCGAAAATAACACCTTCGTGAAATATAATGTAACTTTTTGTCAGGAACAAACACACACCAAGAAATTGAGAGGGAGTTATATTTCTAAGTGTCATATGGTTTATCTTGGGAGACACTTCACAGTCCCACCAGGATTTCACAGGCCTTTTTTTGTCCACGGCCCCGGTGTTGTGGTATCCTAACCACCCCGAGTTCTGCTGACCTAGTGGACTACAGAGAGATATTCAGTTTAAAGAAGACACAATTCAGTTTCACCTTTGCAAAGGGAGAACCCAACATATACAGACTCCGCAGTCTGCCTCTACTCCGGTCTGCTGAGTTCTGCCCCCCGCAGCCAGGCTGTTTTTATTAACACACAAGTGGGCAGTCTTACATGTAAGCGTCACACATCCCCGTTCTTTAACCAATGGTTACATAGCACCTGATTACTTTGTTGTTAAGACCAAGTCACACATAGGCCGTGCCTCAGCACTTTTATACTTTGTTGTTCTTAGAAAACAGGCTAGCAGACCCACCTGTTTCCTGAGACTACTTCTCCTTTCTCAGAGACAGGCCTAGTGACACCTCCTGTTTGCTACACACTATGGTGCAATAGCTACTATTCTGCACAGAGCTTATCTAACACCCAGGCAGCTGTTGCCGCCTCCTGTTGTCATTACAAAGCACAGTTCAAAATAACACCTCTTGTTCCCACAGTATTCTAAGCAAGCTTTAAGCATCAGTAGTCAAACTGCACATACTTTAAGATCCATATAAGCATTGAATGTATATTTTCACACCGGGAAGCGGCGAGGTTCGGGTGGGCGGCCGCTGTAAAGCTTGCGGCTCCACCTACGCCCCCGAGCCTTTCCAAGCCGACCCAGAGCTGGTCGCGGCGCACCGCTGCAGAGAAAATGTGCCTGGCAGGGGCCAGCCAGCGCCGGGGAGAGGTCCCACGAAGGGATCCTCCCACACCGTGGGCCGTCCCTGACCCTCCAAGTTTAATGCCCCGGGCAGACTGCGCAGAAGTTGCGGAAAAATCGCAGTGATTGGTTAAAATTGCAACACGGCCCTGAATTCACAGAGATTCACTAAAGTTTCGTTTAAGTTGCAAATTGCAACATTGCGAATTCCTGGAGGGTCTGACTTCAATGTCGGTTCCCTCAATGAAAATAACTGACCATATTTTTTTTCTGTGCCTTATGTCTTTGAATGTGTAGATGCATTAATGTCTCCTGGCATTTCTTGTGGTAAGATATTTTTATTATATGGGCTAAGTTGCGTGATATTGGCTCACACTGACTTTTCATTTTAATTAGGAATGCACCGAAATGAAAATTTTTGGCCAAAACCGAATAAAAATTAAATGGTTGGCCGAATACCGAAACCGAATATGAAATGCGGTTGTTACATTTTTAATAATAGCCATAAATAAATTTGTAGACATGTTTTTTCAAAGAAAGTAAATGTTTATTTAATATCCTTCAAATATTCCAGTAGAATTTCCAGTTAGTATAATTATCATTTAATTTATACTGTTAGAAAGCCCATGTTGCATCATAGTCATTCCGACGGTCATTGAACGCACCTCGCATGTGTGAGACGCCGTAATGTAGAGAGAAGTATATAGCTCCTCTAAAGAGCAGTGTATGACGTATTTCTTGCCACCTTTTCGGTGGCCGAATTTTTGGTGCATTTCTAATTTTAATAACAGTGGGTCAGATAAATTGTTCATAGAGCTATCCTCTCTTGTAATTCACTGAATTTATGTAGAAAATGCTGGCAAAGGTGGAATACGGAGGAGTCCAAAAATACATCAAAATTCCACAAATTGATGAAAACTTTGACTTCCAGAAGTTATTTCAAGAAGGTTTGTCAGATTTTAAGCTTAAAAAATGCCTATAGGCCATTTTAGAGAATATTTTCATTATTGTAGTGTCTGTTTTGTTTTTAAGTTTATATGCTGTAAATGTATAAATGACATTGTTGATAATAAACCTAATGTAACTTTATTTTATTTTTATTTTTTTCCCAGTAACAGACAAATTTAGTCTGCAGGCCCAACTTGTAACTGAAGGTGTGCTCAGCTTGACTGACACATCAGAGACTGAGGTTGATGCCGACACATTCGATGAGCTGGTTAAGTCAGGGGTGAGAAACTTCAAGGTTGGATATCGCCAGTATCCAATAACAGATAAGGTTATGTTGTCTTGTTTTTTTTATCATTCACCAATCAATAAATTGTTTCTTCTCTGAACTGTTTTTAGACATTGCTATTACTTTGGATGAATCAGATTTATCTGTATTACTAGACCCATCACCATCTCCAGCATCATTGCCAGATCCTCCAGCATCACTAGCTTCGACGCCAGACTTCTCAGCACAATCACCAGCTTCTTCCAGTTCATCAGATTATACTATTAACCTCCCAACCACAAAGAACAGGAAAAGGGCCATGAAAGAGCTGGATCGCGATGAAGCAAGACAGGTAAACCTTGAAACCAGCTACACATGTATTACATTATAAAATTAGTGCTAGATAAGTTAGCACTTAAACTATTTATATTAGTTTAATGCAGTGGTTCCCAAACTTTTTCTGCAGGGCCCCCCTTTCTGAAGATTAGAATATTTTCGAGCCCCCCCACACTGACACAAACATACAAATCCTTTGTTTCTAAACTCCACTGGACTTTACTTAACATTTTAAGTCATACAAAATGGCAACTTCTTCCTGAACAAAACTAAAAAAAATGACAATAAATACATATAATAATTACAATTATTAAAAGTGGCACTGTATCATGTATCATAAAATTTTACCATGTAATGGTGTTCATGGCTTTCAACACATCTTCTTATAAACTCCATTCCTGCATGAAAATGCAAAAACTGCACCTTTAATGTCCACATCTTTTTAGTGACTGGTGTGGGCTTGCTTCATGCTGCAGATCTTCTCAAATCGGGGCTGCAGCTGTGAGACTGCTACTCTTAGTTAATTTTCAATGTCCAGCTTTGATCTGTATTTAGTCTTGATGGAGGCCACAGCAGAAAAACCTATCTCACATAGGTAAGATGTGGCAAATGGAAGGAGTGTGGCCAAAGCTCTTTTACCTAGCAGTGGGAAATCTTTCTCCACTCCAATCCAAAATGCAGCTAGTGTCTTAGACTTAAACTCCAGCCTCATTGTTGAATCAGAGGTGACGTCAATGAACTGTTCATTCTCTGTAGTGCTGAATTCGGCAGGTGGTGTTGCACTGAAGGAGTCTCGGATCCAGTCATATTGTGTAGGATCCTGCACTGGGAAGTACCTCTGGAAATGCTTTCGGAGGGCAGAGATATGAGCTTTCATGCATGGGATCACTGTGTTCTGCAGCTTGTTGACCTCAATGAATGACTTCAGGTTCTCAAAACGAGTCTATATTTCCCTCTGTAACTCGCTGCCCCCACATCTCAAGCTTTCTTGTGAATGATGTGATTTTATCTGCCAGATGTGGAAGGTGTGTGTTGCTGCCCTGCATCTGCAGATTTGCTTATTGAGTTTTTGAAACATGTCACTGAGGTACGCAAGTTTCATGAGGAACTTGCTGTTGTTAAACTTGTGGGCAAGTTCATTTTCCTCCTCCTCCAAAAAGATGCGGATCCCATTTCCTCACACAGTGCAGAGAAAATACGTGCCTTAACAGGTCGTGTTTTAATGTAGTTCACTGTTGTGATGACATCCGTCTGTACATCGTGCAGGTCGGGACTTAGCTGTTTAGACGCCAGCGCCTCTCGGTGTATCATACAGTGTGTCCACTGCACGTTAGGGGAGACGCGCTTGATGACCGCTTGCAGCCCCCTCTTCTCCCAGCCATGGCCTGAGCCCCGTCTGTGCAGATCTCCACACAGTCCTCCCATTTCATATCGGTCTCTCTCAAGTAAGTGTCAATTATTTTAAACAGTTCGTCTGCAGTGGCTCTGCTCGTCACTTGTTTGCAGAAATGCAAATCCTCCCTCAAATCATCGGCATCAATGAATCTGACGTATGTTATCAATAAGCAGTCTACTGTCAGTCGCCTCATCCATCTGCAGAGCAAAGCGTCGGTCCCGTATCTTGTCATTTAGCTGCTCTTCTATGTCTTTTGACATATCATAAATACGCCTTGAGATAGTATTGTTTGAGAGAGGAATATCATAGTTGAGACCATGTCGATCGCAGAGGGAAGTATTAATTCCTCGGCTATAGTGTGTGGCTTTTTACACTGAGCAACTCTGTAGGCAACTTTGTAGGAGGCGTTTTAATTTGTTCGGCTTCAGACTGTCGCAAGCTAGTATTTTTAGACACACAACACACTGTGGTCTTTCCTCCTTACCCACTGTTGTGCTGGTGAAGCCGAGTGCGAGATATGCCTCGTCATATTTTCTTGTCTTTGCTTTTGAAGTTGCTACATTTGGTGAAGATTTATCATCTGGTTTGCGTTTAGTTGGGAGCGCTGTCACAAACTTGTCCATGCTGTTATGCTAGCATTGTAACTAAATAGTCATTCATTTAGCCGTAGCCTTGTCGCGCACCCCTGCAATACCCCCCAGTTTGGGAACCACTGGTTTAATGTAATATGTGAAACTTAACTAAATGTAATCAAATGTAGTCAATTAATTTACAGCATGAAGCCAAGGGTTAAAAAACTTAATGTTGTCTTTGCAGAGGGTTGAAACTGCGCTGAGCTCTAAGCCAAAGGGTGAAGAAATCTTCAAAGAATATGACAAAACCAAAACACTGTCAGTTGCGACACGCAAGCATTCTGGTTGCAGAAATGATAGAAACATACGGGTAAGAAATCATTTTTAATATAATGGCAAAGGAAAACATGACTAGACACATAATAAATCATTTGTTTCTAAAGGAGGATTCCACCAATGCATGTTGTCTTTTTCCATATCTCCAAGATTCTTACTTAAAACATGGATATGTACTGTAAGTTTTAATGTGTCTTTTAAGTCCAAAAATGTGTTGTAGAACTTATTTCATTAGGCCATGTTTCTGCTTTATATAAGATATGCACAATATTATTGGCACAACCTTGATGTCAGCTGATAATGACTTTAAAATTAAATATCACCATCGGCCCAAAACTAACATTGTTGCTAATATGACAAACCAATAAAATTATGCTTTATATTATGTCCCACAAAATGATTAAAGTCATAATCTAAGCTGAAGTAGTTTCCTTACATTCCCCAGTGAGTGTTTTGTAAAGCCTTTTATTTATCTGTATATCTGTATCTACCAGTGGGCTCATGGTATGAGTAGGCATAATGTATTTTTTTCACCACAGGAAAGACTTGAGATCATCTGAAATTAGGTCAAAAAATGTCCACATTATCAAAATCAGTATCTGCAATCACTACTACTTTATATTTGATGTGTGTGCATGCAGGAACACTACTATGATCCTTATTCCAATACTGGCTATCTTGCATGGAGACTCAAAACAGTACAATGCAACACCCAAGATGGCTTCCGTTAGTGTTCCAGGCCTGATTTCCAGGACAGTCCAACAACCCAACGAGAATCTCTGTTAACTGGTGATCAGCTCCTTGGTGAGGAGTGCAGGGAGGCTCTCTCCATAATGAGACACTCAACGGATAAGTGTGTGTTTAAAGAGAAGATGAGAATCACCTTTGACTACAGACAGAAGCTGGTTCATGACAAGGATGCAACAGCTTCAGTGTTGGATGTCTTCCCTCGTTTTCTTGATACAGCCAGACTGGTAGGAATATGTAAAGATTATTATTTTTATTGTAAAATATTTGAAAACTGACTCCTTCTAATGCAAAGTGCATTTTAGTAAGCTGTATATGGACATTGGGCCTCTGTTTAAAGATTGAACAGGATTTTTCCATGATGTTCGGGGACCATGTATCTGGAAGGTTTCTTGCAAGGTGGTCTTCAGATTTTAAGCAAAGAGTCATTACAGAATGCCAGAGTCTTTCTTTAAGTCCTAATGTTGACGAGCTGCTAGCTGCTTCTGATCTTGAGGTTGAGAATGACTATGGTAAATATGAAGTTTTTCTGTATCCATTCAAAGCTAAATTTGTGATCCTGAAATAAATTAATTGATCACTATTGTCATTTTTTAAAGACGGATATGAAGTTGAGTTTTGTTATTCAACAACAATTAATTTAGGTAAATGGTAAATGGTAACTGTAGTAAGCAAGAAATAATGTTTTACAATGCTTTTGTTGTCTGTCTCAAATATTTGTCTTCAAGGCTGCGATAGTGACATGTCTGCTCTCCGGCTGCTGTTGCATCTCCTGCCCCCTACAGCAAAAGGCCAGAAAAAAAAGATGAGCACAGCACAGGCAGCCAATCATATTGTCAGATTCATTAAGGTACGATTACCCTTTTGTAATACTGTGTAAGAAATGTGAGGTGCAGATCGGACTGTAAAAATAATTCTTGCTGTGTATCTAGTACGTTATGCTAAGTATATGTATAATGTGTCATTCAAACTACAGGAAGAAGCCAGCCTCACTAAATTCCTGGATGATGCAAGGCAGCCTTTCCTCCTTTGCATCAGAGAGCAAAAAAAGAAAATCGCAAGGTTCTTTATTGTTGTGGACCAGAAAGCTACCCCATGCAACGCTCAGACATCGGTGGCTGCTTTTGATGTGCTGTTCAAGACTCACTATGTCTTCAGCCTCTCCTATGATGAAGCACTTTCTGCATTCTACACACGATATCGATGTTGGAACCACAAAGGAAACTCCACGAGTCAAGGAACTGAGGGCCAAACTACTGAAAGACCATTAAAATGTCACCAGTTTACAAAGGTCAGAGCACAGTTTAAAAAAACTGTCTCATATGTTCACGTTTTGTTTGTAAAAAGCACCACAAAAATTGTTCAGTTCTTTGTCAACATTAAAAATTTCAGCATGGCCTATATCCAGCTAAAAACTTGAGTTTGAAATGTGGAGAGCAAGGATGTCCTTCATCTTTTTGTACATACAATGGCTTCAGAAAGCATCTAAAGACTGTTCATAAGAACCATGATGAACTGGTCGATGCTAACCAGGAAGTGGCCACACAAAGACATTTTGAGTTTGAATCTTTAAGTGAACAGCCAACAACTTCAGCTGCATCCATGTTACAGGTTCCCCCTGTAATTACACAGAACTCGCTTGAAAGAATGTGTGGTTCAGTTTCACATTAACAAACCTCTGGTTGTTCTCAAAGCACTATCCAAACGATAGTTTGTTCGATGGAGGAAGTTATTAGTGATGTTCAAGGTCAAGCACAAGAAGCAGTTCTCTTCAAACATTTTCCTTTGAAACTAAAGAGTCGGAAATTTATAAGAAAGTAGAGCACTGACAATCCCTTTTTAAAATTTAACACACAAATAAAGAAACAAAAATATTCTGATGAAAAATGGGAAATAGTTGAGCCTAAAGAATTTGTCCTTGTAGACCGTGAGCCAGGGCCTCAAAATATGGAAACCATTACCAAAAAAGTGGCAAAGGCTACTACAGTTGTCCCTCGCTATAACGCGGTTCCTTTCGCGGACTCGCTGTTTTGCAGATTTTTTTTGTGTAATTTTGCATGTTTTTTTTTACAGCGTACTGTACAGTATGAACGCGCATTGTGTCCTGCATCCTAAATTGGCTAAGGGAGAACCGCACATGTGTTCTGCATCCTGATTAATTAAGGGAGTACTGTACAAAATGCGTGTAAAAAGGTGTATAAAAGTGTGTGGTTAGGGGTTTACGGTCTTAAAACATGTATAATAATTCTAAAACTTACTTCGCGGATTTCGTTTATTGCAGGTTATTTTTAGAATTTATCACGGGGGATACGTTGATACCAAACATAACAAAAAATGATACCAAACATAATAAAATAAAATATTCCAATATGTCCAATATAGATTTTCAGCTATGTCAGTGCACTGCTAGATTTTTACACATTATTTCTTAACCTCAGTTTACATTATGTGTGATAACTCAAAATCTATATTGGACATATTGAAATATTTTACATCACATGGAACATTTTGGATAAGTACAGCCAACCTTGGAGCTCTTCAAACATTCAATCACACACATTTTCCTGCCATTTCCCCCTATGTCATCTTCTGTCTTTTAATTCTCTGGCACCAGGGAGCATCAGAGAAACAAAATCCAAACACTGAAATACTGGCATGACCCTGAGGATTCAGAAAATGTATCATTTACCCATATTATCTGATTTGGAGGGGGAGATTTTCAGTCTTATATCAGACATGCCGTTTTTTCAACGACAGAAACAGTAGTGTACTATTCTAATTTGTTGATATGTCGAGTTGAAAGTCTCTTACCAAGCACTGGTGAGAAGGAACAACAACTAAGAAACTCATTTGGCATGAATCTAGTGTATGCCATATCTCATGGCAAAGTCAAGACTTCCAAGCACATCCTTTTGGCTTTTTGAAGTCACTTACTGGTAATGTCAAATTCATCCGAATATTAAATAGATTCGGTCATTGTGTATCCTACAGTATGCTAGAGGAAATTGACACTTCATTATGTTTGCACAAGCTAGGACAGGATGGTGGGACTACTCCAGACCAAGTGAAGCCATATGTGCCCACGGCTCTAGCCTGGGACAATATTGACTGGCTGGAAGAGACATGACAGGCTGTGGAACATCTCATAGGGTCAATGGTATAGCAGTGCAGCCTCGGGTGTTTTATCCTGAACTGCCTAAACCAGCTCGTGATGTGCCTAAGAGCAAACAGATAACTGTCTCTGTATCTTTGCCAGCTCTGCCAGTGTATGCTGTGGGAACTAGATGTGGTCCTCCAACTAGATCCTATGTTGAGGTCAAGACAGATATCTGTGCTGATGCTTTAAAGAACTTCATACGGTTGCTATGCAGACTGCAGACTGCACTCTGCCACAAATCAAAACGTCCCTACTAGCTGGACAGGTTACAACATCTTAGCATCAAACACCATGGATGTTATTATATAGTGTTGTCAGCTATCTGCCAACCATCAATGCCCCGGCCACCCAGATGGCAACTGTTCATGAGATTCTCCTTCAAAGTGAGAAAATCATGACTTCCTTAGATATCAAGGCAAGGCAAGTTTATTTGTATAGCACAATTCGTACACAAGGCAATTCATAGTGCTTTACAGAGGCAATGTAAAACATTTGACATTAAGACACGCAATAGCAATAGAAATAAAAAAATAGAAAGAGAAGAAAATTTAATTAAAAACATCAGAATGTAATTTAAAATCATTAAAACAGCAAATTTAAAAAAAATTAAAACATTAAACGAATCACTGGATTATGATGAAAAATTCTTTAAAAAGTTCTTTAAAAGAGCTCAGCTATAAGCATGTGAAAAGAGAAAAGTTTTTAACCTGGATTTAAAAGTAAAGAGTTGGGGCTGATTTCAGTCCTGCTGGTAGTTTGTTCCAGTTGTGAGCAGCATAACTGCTAAATGCTGCTTCACCGTGTCTGGTTTGAACTCCACTATCTGACCTGAGTCAGTAGATCTCAGAGCCCTACTGGGTCTATATTCTACTAACATGTCGTTTATGTATTGTGGGCCTAAACCATTCAGTGATTTGTAAACTAGTAGCAGAACTTTAAAATCTTTTCTGTGGCTAACTGGGAGCCAGTGTAAAGACTTAAGAACTGGGGTGATGTGCTCTGATCTCCTTGTTCTGGTCAAAACTCGAGCTGCTGCGTTCTGAATGAGCTGCAGCTGTTTGACACTTTTTTGGGGGAGTCCGGTCAAAAGACCATTACAGTAGTCAAGTCTACTGGAGATGAAAGCATGGATCAGCTTCTCCTGATCTGTTTGGGACATAAAGCCCTTAACTCTGGATATGTTCTTAAGTTGGTAGACGGCTGTTTTGGTGACTGATTTTATGTGACTGTTGAAGGTCAGATCTGAGTCTTATCAACACGCCAAGGTTTCGGACTTGGTCCTTAGTTTCTAGAGACAGTGACTCAAGGTGTTTACTGACAGCAACCCTCTTCTCTTTATTGCCAAAAACAATGACCTCAGTTTTTTCTTGATTTAATTGCAGAAAATTTTGGTTCATCCAATTTTTTACTTGCTCTAGACAGTTACACAATGACTCTAAAGGACTGCAGTCATCTGGGGACAGCGCAAGATATATCTGTGTGTCATCTGCATAACTATGATAGTTGACATTAGAATTCTGCAGAATTTGACCCAAAGGCAACATATATAGGCTGAACAAAAGGGGTCGAAGAACTGACCCCTGAGGAACCCCACATGTCATAGCCACTCGATCTGAATGATTACTTCCAATGGTCAAGTCCTGCCCATGTTTCCAGTCTGTTCAGCAGTGTGCTGTGATCCACAGTGTCAAACGCAGCACTGAGATCCAGCAGGACCAGAACTGATACTTTGCCTGAGTCAGTGTTCAACCTTATGTCATTCAACACTTTAATAAGAGCTGTTTCTGTACTGTGGTGAGCTCGAAAACCTGATTGAAATTTGTCAAACAGTCCACTGGAGTTCAAGAAATTACTGAGTTGATTAAAAACCACTTTCTCAACAATCTTGGCTATAAAAGGAAGATTTGAGACAGGTCTGTAGTTGGTTAACTTGGAAGTATCCAGCGTTCGCTTTTTTAAGAGAGGCTTGACGGCAGCTACTTTTAGGGGTTTTGGAAACGTGCCTGATTGAAGTTAGCAATTTATTATTTGCTGCAGATCTGTTTGGACAGATTTTACAATAGCTTTAAAAAAGTCAGATGGCATTGTGTCAAGACAGCATGTCGATGATTTAAGATGCTGAACTGTTTCTTCTATGATATTTTGATCCACTGTATTAAAATCTGACATCACAGTTGATTCATTCATATGTGGTTGTAGGAATAGTGTCACTTTATCATTTTGTAGATTTGTGTTGATATTTAACCTTATAGATTTGATTTTTTCATTGAAAAAGTGAACAAATTCGTTGCATTTTTCTTTTGAGGAGAGTTCTGAGACTATCTCTTTTGGGGGGTTTGTAAGTTTATTAACTATAGCAAACAGAGTGCGAGTGTTGTTGATGTTCTTATTAATAATTTTAGAGAAGTGTTGCTGTCTAGCCTTGATTAACTCATGGTTGAAATTACAGAGACTTTGTTTGTAGAGGTCGTGGTGAATTTGGAGCTTAGTTTTTCTCCATTTACGTTCTGCTTTCCTGCATTCTGTTTTCAATGCCTTTACTGTCATAGTGTTCCTCCATGGTGATCTCTGTCTACTCAAGGTCATCTTAGTTTTAATAGGTGCAACAGCATCCATGACATTTGAGATTTTCCAGTTGAAATTATCCAGGAGTTCATCAACTGTATCTGCGCTCACAGTTGGTGACATTGCTATAGCCTCCATAAACTTAGCACTAGTATTTTTATTTATGTACCTTTTCCTAACAGACACAGTGGTTATCTGAATGTTTGGAATTATCTGTAAGTCAAAGAACACACAGAAATTATCAAAAAGAGCCAAGTCCTTAACAACAACAGAAGAAATGTCAACACCTTTAGAGATAACCAGATCTAAAGTGTGACCCCAAGTGTGTGTGGGCCCTTTCACATGTTGGACAAGGCCAAAGGTGTCAAGTAGAGAACAGAAGTCTTTGGCATTAGTACCCATGTTGTTGTCTATGTGAATGTTAAAATCCCCAGTTACGATAAAAAAGTTGTAGTCAGTGCAGATAACTGACATCAGATCAGCAAACTCATCAATAAATTTTCCTGAGTACCTTGGTGGTCTATAAATGATTAGGAAAAGAACTTTTGGATTACCTTTCATTAAAAAACAGAGATATTCAAAATAACTAAAATCACCAAATGTAATGTCCTTGCACTGAAATACTGATTTGAAAATGGCAGCAACACCCCCGCCCTTCTTGCCATTTCGACTCTGACTCATAAAACTGTAATTTGTTGGTGCTGCCTCATTAAGAATGGTAGCACAACTACATTCAGTCATATCCTGGTAAACCAGTAGCCTGTAAAGAACAGGCTTCTGGTACACTGCCCTTTCACGCCTCTCCGCAGGCGTGGTTTAGTCAAAAAATGCTTGCACGTGGTTGGAGCAACCTCATATGAATGACATGACACTTCAACCACTCACGTTGAAGCTTTGTGACGTAGGACGTGTCGTCACGTAAGCGCCGCCATTACTGTTGTGATTCAGGGAGGGGGAGGGCACAGCCGAACACTGGGGGAGGGTGTTCAAATCCCTCCCTACGATCCTGATTCGTCGTGCTGCCCCGGCTACTTTCTGGACGGAGGAGGAGAGCGAACTCCAGCGCTGCTCCAGAAGGTTGTGTAGCCCAGTGCCCTGGGCGTCAACACATAGCTTCTGGTTCACCAGGAAAAATTCAGTCAGCCATGTTTCACTAAGAAGTAAAAAGTCTAGATTATAGGTCATAATCATGTCATTTACTATCAGTGATTTGTTGGCTAGTGATCTGATATTAAGTAGGGCTATCCTTGTGGGGATAACAGGAGACACTGGTAAGTTTTGTGGTTGACATGGTATACTCAATAGATTGGCAGATTTAAATGAACCCTTTTTATGTCTCATCAGTTTAACCACCTTTCTGTTACCTATCATCACAGGGATTGGGGGGGTATCTGAACTCCATAGGGCCCTGACTTTTCCTAGTGAAGATTATTTATATCAGTATTGCAGCCTGGACCCGGCACATATCAGTCAGACTCACAAATATGTTGATTCAAAGGAGGTGGGGGGGCTTGGTGACTTTTAGTCGAGGGTTGTTTGCGTTACCAAAAGATGTTGAAATTGTCAATAAAGTTTATTGATTGAGTAGCACGTCAGTTACCTTTGATCAGGCTCTCTACTGTAAAGTTACAGAAATTCTGTGGGCACATAGAGACAGGTTTCCCAACATTGTGCCAAGACTTGGAGTCTTTCACACCATCTGTTTGTTCTTGGGTGTGATTGGGAAGCACTTCCAGGCTGCAGGCCGAGCTGTGGCCGAGGGATCTGTCAGTGGTGTTTTGGATGGCCATAAGTACAATAGATCTCTGAGATTCCACAAAATCATGTATGAAGCCCTCCTGATGCTGGTCTGGAATCAGTTTCCCCAGTGGCTCACAGAGAACCATCCTGATGCCCACGATCTTCTAGATATCCTGCCCCTAGACTTGAGTGTCTTTTCTGAGGGTATATCATCAATCACTGTAGAACAATCACTTCTGTGAATTCCTGCAGCATCTCAGATTTCAGCAAGGTCCACTGGCCAGCTTCTGGATGTCATATATTGACATGGTGGAGATTGTACTAAACCTTGTGAGGGCATCACATGAAGGAAACTGGGCATTGCACATGGCTAGCATTCGATCAATCATCCCCTGGACCTTTGCCTATGATAATCTGAATTATGCAAGGTCACTCACTGCTTACTACTCAGAGATGAGCCATATTGAACATGAGAAACCAGATCTGCTCATGTTTCTCTGTGAAGGTGGCTTTTAGGCCCAGCTGAGTGCAACAAACACATTTGGTACGGTTCCGATTGACCAGACCCTAGAGGAAACTGTCAATCGGGACACTCAGACAGCTGGAGGCACAAAAGGGTTCAGCTTGAACCCAGCAGCTGTCTTAAGATATTATCTTACTGCTGAGTACAAAAGCACTTACTTGTCTATATTGAAAAGCTCCCTCGGACTCCAACAAAGTGACTGTTCTCACAAGGACCTTGGACAAAGCAGAATTGCCAAGGACGAACAACACATTACAAGTACTGTGGATCTGTTGGATTCTAGTTGGATAAATCCATTTGCAGGTGGTGAGTCCCTTTTTTCTCTGTCTACTGGAAGTACAGCGCCAGCAGATGTTGCTGAAGACCTTCTGAATGCACACACCATTGGCGAGAATGCCTACAGAACCTTCTCTGCTGAGCGTGTTGAGAGTAATCCTCCTGCAAAGCAGTTCCATGCAACACTCTCCAAGATGAAGCTGAAAACATTCTCCTCAATGCAGGGAAAGGCAAAGACATGCAAAACTGGGAATGAAGAATTTATCCTCAAAGCTAATATGAATATTTGCCTAGATGGTACTGATTGCACAGAGTAGACAGCTCAACCTGTGTTATCTCATCCCCCTTGGACCATTTCCGTGGGCTCTTGCTTCACCAGATGGCAATGCGAAAAAGACTTGCAAATTCTCACTGGCCATCATTGCCATTAAATTCCACCTGCATAATAGATGGCATTGCCCTTGTTCAGAAGCTGAATGGTGATGGCAAGACATTTGCTATGCCTTGTCCACTGTGCTAGCTGAAGCAAGTCACAGCACCCATGTTGACATTGTTTTTGATGTATATAATGAGGCTTCTATCAAACACATAGAGAGAGTGGCCAGAGGTGCAGACTCAGAGCACTGCAGGGCACAGAGTTCAGCAATGGAAAAAAATCCTACAAAGCAACAACAACAAAACAAATCTTGCTACCTTCTTCAAAGAGTGGGGCAAAGAACAGTCTAGAACAAGACTCTGTCAAAAGGTTCTGTACACTACAACCAACGATCAGTGTTACAAGCTGATCCAACAGGGAGTGCACAAAGGTCGCAGACCTGTCGTCCACTCAGAAAGAGGCTGACACCTGTATGGTACTCCATGCTTGCCATGCTTCAAGGACTGGTCAAGAATCTGTCATCCTTGTGTCTGATGACACTGATAAGCCTGGCTACCAGTGAGGCACTCACATGTGACCTGTTCCTGAAGACAGGGACAAAGAATCGCACCAGTTACATAAGCATCGCACAATTCGCTCGTGGTCTGGGTTCACAGTTGTGTCAGGCTTTGCCTGGTTCACACTTATACACAGGTTGCGACACTGTAAGTGCATTTGCAGGTCGTGGTAAAGTGTCACCCCTAAAACTTCAGAAGAACCTTTCAGAAGGTTGGGGCAGACTGGACAATGACACCTGAGTTGTATGCAGCCTTACAGGAGTTCACATGTCAAATGTACAGCTTCGAGTCCAGAATCACCAACATCAAAGAAATTAGGTATGCACTGTTTTGTGCAAAGAAAGGCATAGAATCCTGGCAGTTACCTCCATGCTCAGATTATCTCAGAGCTAACTATCAAGGTGCTATCTGGAGAAGATGTCTCGACCCTAAAGTTCTTTCCTCAGTTGAACATGGGTGGTCTAGAGTGAACCAAGATGGTGACTTGCAGCTCTCTATAGACTGGTTCAATGTCTCCATTGGTCCACAAGCAGTACTTGAGTTTCTGTCCTGCTTATGCAAGAGGGACTGTGTCACTCCATCATGTTAAGTGTGTTGCCAACAACTTGGCCTGCACTGACCTATGCCATGCAAGACAGTGTAAAAACCAGAAGGATGACTTTGCTAATGAAGAACAATCCTATTCCTCTGATGAGGATTTCGACGAGGAGTTTGATTAGTATTGTGGCCTTAAATGATGCAATGTGTGTGAAAATGTCGTAAAATATCATATAAATTTTCATTGACCATGCCTAAAGGTCATGACCTTGAGTTTTTACAGTAAAGGCAATGTCATAATTAGGTTTACCACACCTTAAAACATCCATGTCTCATTTGTTATTTCTTATACCGTTTTTAGATTTTCAGGTTCAGGTCAGTGTTCTGCTTAATTTATATGCATTATTTTCTAAAATGTCATGTCTGATATAAGACTGAAAATCACCCCCTCCATAATCAGATAATATAATGATACATTTTCTGAATCCTCAGGGTCATGGCAGTATTTCACTGTTTGGATTTTGTTTCTCTGATGCTCCCGGGTGCCACAGAATTAAAAGACAAAAGATGACATAGGCGGAAATGGCAGGAAAATGTGTGTGATTGAAAGTTTGAAGAGCTCCAGGGTTGGCTGTACTTATCCAAAGTGTTCACAAAAGGATTTAAATAAAAGCTCGGAGTCTCCCCTTTAAAATGATTTTAAAAAAATATTCCAATATGTCCAATATAGATTTTCAGCTATGTCAGTGTCTGCTTAATTTATACGCATTATTTTCTTAACCTTAACTTACATTATGTGTGATAACTCAAAACAGCTACTCTTGTCAGATGGCCATCATGCATCATTGATAAGCTGAGATTCCAGGCTTTCAGAAAAGGTATAGTAGCCTTTGCCACTTTTTCGGTAACGGCTAACCCCTCTGGCTCACAGACATTAGCCTACTTGGAGTGGATGTTAAATATTTCCAAAAATAGTGGCTAATCGGTTAGAAGGAGTGGTGACTGATATAGTTAATGCAGACCAAACAGAGTTTATCAAAGGCTGCACTTTATCAAACAACACAAGACATTTAATAAACATTATTCATTACCTAAATTTTCATCAAACTCCTAGTGCTATAGTAACGATGGATGCAGAGAAAGCATTTGATCGCATTGACCGGAAATACATGCTTGAAGTATTAAAAAGATTTGGCTTTCTATCAGATTTTGTTTGATGGATACAGCTTCTATATAAAGTACCCACTGCCTCAGTCTTAACAAATGGTGTGATCTCTGCCAAGTTTGAACATAACAGAGGCACAGCTCAAGGGTCACCACTATCACCTCTGTTGTGGAGAAATTGCTGAAGTCAGATAGATTATAGTCCTCTTAATGATATCACGGTCAAGAACAGATACCCCTTGCCACTTATGAACTCAGTATTCGATCAGTTATAACAGGCAAAAATTTTCACCAAGCTCGATCTCAGAAACGCATACCTTTTAATCAGAATCAGACAGGGGGGTGAGTGGAAAACCGGGTTCAACACGCCTACAGGCCATTATGAATATCTAGTCATGCCCTTTGGACTAACTAACTGTTTTCCAAAATATGATTAATGAGGTTCTCAGAGATTTTCTTGATCATTTTGTTTTCGTATACTTAGACGACATATTAATTTATTCCTTGGACCTAGAGACCCACAAACGCCATGTTAACCTGGTACTCCGCCGTTTACTTGACAATAAGTTATACGTTAAAGCCAAAAAGAGCGAGTTCCATGCCACCACCATCTCCTTCCTGGGCTTCATTGTAGCCTCTGGAAGAGTTCAGATGAACCCGGCTAAGATTAAAGCAGTAGCCGATTGGCCAACCCCTGATAATCGCAAAAAGGTACAGCAATTCCTAGGATTTGCCAACTTTTACAGGCGGTTTATCAGAGGCTTCAGTTCCATCGCGGCCCCCCTACATGCTCTGACCTCGACCAAGACCCAATTCCAGTGGACTCTAGAGGCCGAAGAAGCATTCAACAATCTCAAGACCCGGTTCACCACCGCACTCATCCTCATGATGCCAGATCCTCGACGCCAGTTAGTGGTGGAGGTGGACACCTCAAACGAAGGGGTCAGAGCAGTGCTGTCCCAGCGGGCGGAGCAGGATGGCAAAATGCACCCTTGTGCATTCTTGTCCAGATGACTGACCAAGGCGGACAGGAATTACGACGTTGGCAACCGAGAGCTCCTCGCAGTCAAGGTGGCGTTGGAAGAGTGGAGGCACTGGCTGGAGGGGTCAGAGGTGCAATTCATCGTCTGGACTGATTACAAGAACCTTGAGTACCTAAGAAAGGCAAAAAGGCTGAACTCACGCCAGGCCAGGTGGTCCCTATTCTTTAACCGTTTCTTGTTTTCCCTCTCTTACAGGCCAGGGACCCAGAACACCAAGCCCGATGCTTTGTCCCGAATATATGACCCCGAGCCTGCCAAGGAACCGGAACCTATCCTTCCACGAAACTGTGTGGTTGGAGCGGTAACTTGGCAGACAGGCTAACGGCGATAGCCCCCCATCTCGAGGTTGCTCAGAAAACCGACTATATGTTCCAGTTGCTCAGCGACCTCAGGTGATCCAATGGGCTCATACGTCATGCCTGTCATGCCATCCGGGAGTACGGCGAACTATGTTAGTAATCTCCCGTAGATTCTGGTGGCCAGCTATGGAGCGGGAGGTCCGGGAGTATATTGAGGCTTGCTCGGTCTGTGCCCGTAACAAGACTTGGGACTCCTTCAACCACTTCCCATTCCCTCCAGACCCTGGTCGGACATCTCATTGGAATTTGTTACGGGGCTCCCAGTGTCTCAAGGAAACACTACGATTCTCACTATAGTTGACAGATTTTCTAAGATGGCCAGATTCATAGCCTTGCCCAAGTTACCCACAGCCAAAGAAACCGCTGAACTCTTAATTAACCACATTGTCAGAGTTCATTGAATTCCAAAGGACATTGTTTCAGACCGGGGGCCCCAGTTCATCTCAGGGTTCTGGAGGGAGTTCTGCCGTCACTTAGGAGCCACAACCAGCTTAACTTCCGTCTACCATCCAGAGGCTAACGGCCAGACCGAGCGCCTTAGCCAGCAGCTGGAAACCGGCCTCCGGTGTCTGATGTCACAGAGTCCCTCTACATGGAGCAAACACCTGGTCTGGGTAGAGTATGCACCTAATACACTGCCCACCTCAGCCACAGGATTCTCACCCTTCAAGTGTGTGTATGGCTATGACCCCCCCCAGTTTTTCCAGACCAAAAACATGAAGTCACAGTGCCCTCTGCTCACGCCCAGATTCGCCGGTGCCGATGCATATGGGCAGCCCGACAAGTCCTGCTCCGCCAGGGGGACCGGGTGAAGCAAGCCACGGACAAAAAGAGACGCCCGGCGCCCAATTACCAGCCAGGACAGAAGGTATGGCTATCCACCCAATACCTAAGACTTAAGGATCTGTCCCGGAAATTGGCACCACGGTTCGTGGTTTCCGGATCACAAAGACCGTCGGGTCGGACCTGCAGCTGTTTGCCTTCGTCTTCCCCGGCCCCTTAGAGTCCATCCCACATTTCATGTCAGCCAGGTCAAGCCTGTCCGTGAGAGCACAATGGTTCCCACCCCCCCACCACCTCACACACCGTGGTGAGGTCAAGCTGGGTTTTTGTTATGTCTTGTCATTTCCTGTTTAATTTTGAAAGATAACTCTCCTCTCGTTTCAGGTCACTTGCCCTTCCTCATGTGTCACCGGTCTGATTGTCTTCCCCGCCCTAATTGTTTCCACCTGTTCCCCATTTCCCTCGTGTGTGTGTGTATATATATAGTCTGTGTTTCCCCTTGTCCCGTGCCGAAGTGTCTTCGTACTTTCTGTCGTCGCACCCAAGCCTTTACATTGACTCCAAGCCTGTTCCATATTTCTTTGCTTCGTAAGTTTCATAGCCCTTAGTTCAAGTGTAGATAGTATTTTTGTAGCCTGTTTTTATCCTCCGGGATCGTTCTTGTTTCCAGCCAGTTTAGGAGATTAAGTCATAGATGTAGATATTGCAAACTAACATATAGATAGTTCTGTTTCCTCCTCATTGTTGAGTGAGTGTTTTTGTTTGATAAATTTTATTAGTTTATTCCTTCCCATTTTTGGTGAAGCGTTTTTCTTTCTAGTTTAGTGTTTGTGATTTTCAGAGGGAGTAGCAGAGTTTTAGTTAGAGTTAGAGTTCTGGTCAGTGTAGCCATTTTTGTTCTAATTTTTCGCAGCTCGGAAACAATAAAAGTTTCTTCTAAACCTGCCTATTCCGCATCTGAGTCTGCCGCTTTGTTCTGGGCCTGACAAATACTGCCGAGGACCACCAGGCTCACACGTGACCTTGTGTAACCTAAGGACAGAAAATTCCATAACAACCTCTGTTTTTTTCTTTGGCTATAGAGCCACTAGCAATTGCTGCCCGGCAAACCTCCAACATCAAAGGAATGGTAAAAGAAACAACAGAGCACAAAATTGATCGATTGATTAAGGGCTTTATTTGTCATTGTAACAGTACAAGTACAGTACAACGAAATTGCAAACCAGTCTGTCCATACATATAATACATGTAATATGACAAGTGGGGGAGGGGTAGACAGGACAGTGTATGGTAGCCAAAGGAAAGAAGAAAAAGGGGATACAACATGGGGAGAGGGGAGGAGAAAAAAAGAACAACCCCCAGCCTGTGCTCCTGTCAGGCGTGCACTCTGGGAGCAGGACAAAAACACCTCAGCAATTATAGC
Source organism: Collichthys lucidus (assembly GCA_004119915.2). Taxonomy (NCBI): domain Eukaryota; kingdom Metazoa; phylum Chordata; class Actinopteri; family Sciaenidae; genus Collichthys; species Collichthys lucidus. Next base: position 14,038,417 of record CM014086.1, on the reverse strand, counting down.
ACATATACAGTACACTCTACAACATGAGACACATCACTAGCAACCAGGGGATAGGGCATAGGGGGTTTGATTAATCCCAGCACAGTCATGCAGCCATCCAGTCCAGCAGCCATTTGGGCGCTGGTCACAGACCCGCCTTGTCAGGCTGGGGGGAACAGGCGGTGAAGGCGGGGGGATGGGGGCTGGGGCAGTGAAAGCATATCTGTAAGTGTGTGCATGTGTGCGTAGGCCTGGAGACGTGCCCCGCCCTGCACCGTAATTGTGGAGTCTCAGTCCGCAGATGTTATGGCGATGGCATGGCAGTTGCTGTGGAGACAGCCTTGATCAGGTCATGGCTGAACAGTCAACAAGTGTCAGTGGGAGAACAGGGAGGAGGGCATAAGAGTGTCTCGCTGTAGTGATCATCCAGGGGAGTTGTTATTCCAGCAGAAGCCTTGGCCAAGGCTCTGCAGGTGTTAGGAGGTTAAGATAAGATTGGAATTTGTTTGGTCTTGGGGGCCCGTAGCTGCATTCTTATCTGCTACAGGCTCTCTCAGCCAGCTTGGTCTCCAAAACGATCCATTTGCCTTTGCAAAACTGTCAGCTTCTCCATGATGTAGCCCATATCCTGGTTGTTCTTAATGTTATCCATCGATCCTGTAATGGTGACCATGTTCTGGTTCATAGTCTCTGTGATGTCATCCACTTTGCGTTCCAAAACCGCGATGTTATCCATATTCCAGTGCACAGCCTCATTCAGGTTCCCGACAGCTCTGCTCAGTGCTTCAATCATTGCTGGCAGCTTTATGGGGCTTTGCACGGCTGTCAGCGTTTTCCGCATACCTCAACAAATCAGTGCCATGCCCGGTCCAATCAGCAAAACACTTGTCATCAACAATCCGATTTTTTTTTTTGCTGTATGCAGATGATATCCTTCTGACATTAAGAGACCCACAAAACTCAATACCTGCGCTGATCAATTGTGTGAAAGAGTTTGGTCAAAATCTGAAATCATGCCTCTCGTGTTTTCATAGGAGCACGACTTTGTAAAACCTTTTCGCTGGGTACCAGATGTGTCATAAAAATTAGGGTTACACTGCTATTTAGATCTTTTTAACTTATACAATGTTTGTTCCTATGTATTACATGTCTTGAAGGCAGAAGACAGAGACTGGCAGAGTAAGGTAAAGTTCAGGTTAATGTATAAATAGAGGGATTCCGTACAGAATGAGGGCCAGGGACACGTTAGAGAGGTGACATCTAGATTGGGGACATACTGGATACTCATTAGGGCATATGTTGAAGAAAACTGTTTAGATGCTATTAAGCATATTGTCTGTTAGCAGTTTACAGGGGTTGACACAGCCCATCTTTAGGAAAATGTATAAGAACCAACTCCTCAGGGAGCCTTTTTCTCTGTAATCCCTTTAGTGTGTTGCACTGTGAAATGCTCCTCTTGTACAAGAACATTAAATTTAACTTAAACTTTGATACTTTCAATCCAATCCTCCTCATTTAAGAGGTTTTCTTTAAAATTTCCGTAATAAGATGGATTCACATGTCTGGGGGTTAAAATAACACCTAAAATTAGTCAACTATATACTAAAACCCCAATGATAAAACACGTTAAAGACAAGATGTTAGGCAGAAAGAAGCTTCCTATATCATTTCTTGGCAGAGTCAGTCTTATTAGGATGACAATTCTCCCCAAAATCATTTACCCTCTATCCATGCTCTTCATATCTTTGAAGAGAAACAACATTAAAGATATAAATAAAGCTCTCTCTGACTTTATGTGGGCTGGTAGAAAGCCTAAAATAAAATTAGATACTATTCCGGATTTGCTACATATCTCATATATTGTGTATGCACTGTACTGGACTGTCAGAATTTTGAAAATGTTCAATAAAAATAAATAAATATATCTCTGGGTGAAATTCCCAGGGTGGTGTTGTCAGGCAATTCAATTCATTATTAAAGCTGTGAAAGATCCCATGCTCGTGTCAGTTTCGGCAAAGAGGAAACAACCAGGTCGCCGGACTCGCCGCTCCTGTGTCAGCGCAGAGCAGGTAGACTTTGCCCCCCCCCCCATGTGTTTAGATGTTGCGCTATCGCGTGAGTCATGTGACGTGACTAAGATGTGCAAAGTAGCCCACTGCGCAATGAGACGTTTAAATGATGTAAATTTAACGTAATTTCTGGACGTCCAAATCCGGTCTCCTGATGGTGCAGAATGAAAGTTTTCATTACATCTTTTTCGGACGTCCTGCTGACCTCCAATTTCGACATTCACCTGACGTACAAATTCAGTAAAAATTGCACGTCCAAATCAGGTCTCCTGAAGGTGCAGAATGAAAGTTTTTATTACGTCTTTTTCGGGCGTCATATGTAGGTCCAATTCTGACGTCCTGCCGACCTCCAGTTTGGACGTTCACCTGACGTACAAATTAAGTCGAAATTGCACGTTGAAATCAGGTCCTTTGGAGGTGCAGAATGAAAGTTTCTATTACGTCTTTTTCGGACGTCCTGCCAACCTCCAGTTTGGACGCACACGTGACGCATAAATTCAGTCGAAATTGCACGTCGAAAACAGGTCCTCTGGAGGTGCAGAATGAAAGTTTTTATTACGTCTTTTTATGACGTCCTGCAGACCTCCAGTTTGGACGTTCACCTGACGCACAAATTCAGTCCAAATTGCACATCGAAATCAGTTTTTATTACGTCTTTTTTTTGGACATCATATCGACGTCCAATTCTGACGTCTTGGAGACCTTTTCGAAGTTTTTATGACGTCTTTTTCTGTACATGGTCTACACTGTAAAACACTACACTGTCATTTTTATGGTAAAAAATTGTACAAACTTCTCACAACACTGTGTACACACCGAATACACAGGACATGCTACATGAAATTGACAAAAAAGCACAGTAATAAGACCTTTCTAATGGATGTGGGCAGCACTCTATCTTTTCTGTAATAGCAAGTGAAAGCTAAAATGCTACTGACTGTTCTTGCTGTTCAGCTCTTTTAACTTGTAACAGTAAAATCACCACAGGTTCATTAAGCCGTGACAGTGGTTCAGCATAAACCAGAACCCTGCTTTTTGTTTGTGTTATCAGTTCTATCTGCTATATATATATATATATATATATATATATATATATATATATATATATATATATATATATATATATATATATATATATATATATATATATTTCAATTGTCTTTTGTATTTATTCTATTTCTGTATCTAATAACATTAGGATCTATATGGTGAAAATTTTCTTTATCTTGCTGGTAAATATAGTATGTATGTATGTATCTAAGAATTACCTCCGGAGGAACTCCAGTGTTGATCGCAGTCCCACTGGGTAGTGTATATTGAAGCAATAGTAACTGCCAAACATGAGGCAGATGGCACAGGGGAAGGCAGTGATGTGGTCGTTGACAATCTTCTGATCAATGCTCAACATGAAGCAGTCAGCAGTGAAGCAAGAGGACCCTGAGAATAAACAAAATAACAAATATATATTACAGATCTGTGCATCTGTGTCAACCATTTAACTACAGTCGTCCCTCGCTATATCGCGGTTCACTTTTCGCGGACTCGCTGTTTTGCAGATTTTTTTCAGTGTCATTTTGCATGCTTTTTTTTTTACAGCGTACTGTAACAGTATGAACGCGCATTGTGTTCTGCGTCCTAAATTGGCTAAGGGAGAACCGCACATGTGTTCTGCGTCCTGTTTAAGGGAGTACTGCACAAAATGTGTGTAAAAAGGTGTATAAAAGTGTGTGGTTAGGGGTTTTACCGCCTTAAAACATGTATAATAATTGTAAAACTTACTTTTAGAACGTATCCCCCACGATAAACGAGGGACCACTGTACATTGTAAACTTGGTTCAGACATACCACACACAATAAGCCAGGGTGTTGCTGGCACAGCCTCCATCTCAACCTCTTTTGGTCCGTCTGTGACTGTGTCTTCTGCATCTGGCACACTGGATTCTTGTGTGGTAGCACTTGCAGCACTCTGAGCATTTTCATTACCTGTTTCACAAATCACATTTTACAAACATTTTTTTTGTTTTCTTGACATGTGAGAGGTAAAGGAAGATTTTACACTCAACACACGGGTGCACCCTCTCATAGGGCGCTTGGTGCCCCCTCTACTATATGCTCCTTCAAGTGAACACCCAAAGCTTTTATCCCCTCACACTGCTGTTCACAAAGTGAAACTGTGCATTTTAATCTTGTTAAAGTTCTGTTCAGAGTAACTGTTGGCATGCTATTATGATGACAATAGAAGTGCGCTTTTAATGCTGCATAACCAGTACACACCTGCTTGCAACTAGCTGCAACACACTTGAACATACACCTCAGTTCATTGCTATGCAGTTTGCAATGGAAAACAAATGCTTTAACAGATTTAACTTTTTCTGCACATACATTACATGAATACATCTTAAATAGCCTAATGCCATGGTTTGCGTACAGCAAAAACAATGTTTTTTTTCTCTCTTTTTTTTTACCTCAAATCTCCTTTCAATTAACTGAGTGCAATTTAAACGATTAGCTTTCTGAAATGTTCTGCAATATTTCCATACCTGAGAAAGAGAGCAGCTCTGATGGAAAAGGGTGGATGTTTCCTAATTAACTATTATAATATATAATATAATGCTCCCAAGGCATCACCTTTTGTGTACATGTTTATTTATATCATGTGTCTTTCATCTTCTTTTTTGAAATACATACAAAATCAAATACAAACTTTTTCAAAATCAAATATAGTGATCATTAAACATATTTTAGTTAATACTAGCCCATACCCATGTTGATTAGATACACGTGCGTTTGGCAGGTGAGGGAGCATCAATAATGAATGTTGACCTGTACTGGTAACCTTAATGAAATTATAGCTGACGCGTGTTGAAGAAATATTTTTATTACATCAATGTCCAAGATTGACCTGTGTCAAAATTACATTCTATTAACAGACGTCCAGATGAGGTACAATTTGAATGTCATATTAACGTCTAAAAGAGGTCCAATAGTGACGTCTAAGTCTTGGATCTATTTTGCATGTTCTGATGACGTCTAGATGTGGTCCTTAACAGACATCCAGATGAGGTACAAATATTAACATCATACAGGGGCGTCACAGCGCTTTAAAAAGTGGGGGTGTTCTAGGGGTGGCACATGAGCGAAATTATCTTCATTGATTATCGGGAAAATTAACCATATATATGTATAACTAGAAATAATTAAAATGCTCTGACCACTCAATCAACTTTGGCAAGTTATGGCTAACAGCTGAAGGCCTGTTGCCAGCCTGGCAACAAAAAGTGGAAGAAACATTTACTTGCTACTTGCTTACTTGCTATCACTGGTGATGGTAGCAAGCTAACATAAATCATGTTAGCTTGATGTTTCCCTCCTCTCACTACAACTCCACTGACTTGACACTTTGACTTGATAAATGAGTCGATGGTCTGCTGTCTCTTCCTTTTAGACATGGTCTGATCATCAAACTTAGAAGTAGATGTCTGCAAATTAGCAAACCTTCTGTCAGTCACCATTAACTTGACTCGATGCTAAGTTTGTTTGCCACCTGGCTTGGTTAATATTGACTTAAATGTCACAAAGCAAGACATAGTTTTAACAATAGTTAGTTACCGACAAAATTCCTCATTACTTACTGGTCAGATGACTGTTACAGCCAGCGCCGGTCCTGGCCACATTTGCCCCCACCCACCGAGACGGCGATTTTCTTGTGCGCCCTCACAGCTGCCCGTGCGCCCCTGGATGCGCCGTGCGCCCCGATCAGTCTGTTTGGCGCCCCCCTCTGCCTCGTCAAACCCCCGCCCCCCGGGCGACCGCTCCACTAACTTGATGAGCGGTATCGAAAATTAGCGAGGTTTTTTTCATTTTCGGGCGCCCCCCCACGGAGACAGCGCCCTGGGCGGCCGCCCACATTGCCCATAGCTAAGACCGGCCCTGGTTACAGCCTCTGCTCGCTGTCTGCTTCGTAATAAAGAAATGCAGATAGAGCTCTGAAAAAATGTTTATTTTTTTATTTTTCGCGCGGCGGACCTGGTGGGTTTGGTCAAATGGCTGTGATTGGCTGGATGGCCGGATGGATCGAACTGGACCAATGGGTTTTCATGTAGCCTATGGAGAACTGACGTGCGCTCCGTTTCAGTATGCTGGTGGACCGCGAGGACGGGTAAATGGTTTAAATCTCAGAAAAAGTGTGGGGGGGTGAAATCGTCTTTTTGTAAAAGTGGGGGTGTCGCATCCCCCCCATCCCCCACGGGTGCGACGCCCGTGACGTCATATTAACGTCTAAAAGAGGTCCAATAATGACGTCTAAATCTTGGATCTATTTTGTACGTCAAATTAATGTCTAGATGTAGTCTTCAGATGACGTCCAAATTCGTAACGTTACTACGACGTCTAAAAAAGGTTTAATATAGACGTCAAATATCTGACCTATTTCGCACGTTATTGATACCAAGTCGGTATTGGATCGATACAAGCCTGGTGAGATCAATTCTTTACTTTAAGTTCTGCTCTTGTTTACAATGCTGCGGCAAAGAGGAAACAACCAGGTCGCTCCTGTGTCCGTGCAGAGCAGGCACACTTTGCCCTTAGCTTTCAATAATTTGAAATTTTAGTTTTTGAAATGGCTTAAATAATAATCTATTGATATCACGATGTTAAGCAATGCTGTGCCTTTCTGAGGCAGCCTTTCTTCAGACTGAGGTGATGTCAGTGGGAATTTTTTGGGGTATTCCATGCTGTTTTTTTTTCATAATATTTTCAGTAAAATTGACAGACTATACCAAAAAAACAATCCTTCTTTGCATTCAACTTGCTTTGGGTTCTGTACTGTTGGTGAGGTTTTAGTTCTAAGTAAACTTGCACATGTGGAGTTGCTTTTTTCTAACAGTTTTCTCTGAGCACACTCATTTCCTGTGGGGAACAACTAAGTAAGCATACATTAAGTCTTTTGAAATAGAGAAAGCGCTTTACATGCTGATTAATTTGGTTGGCAGCCAGGGCCGGTCCTGGCTATGGGCAATGTGGGCGGCCGCGGAGGGTGCCGTCTCCGTGGGGGGCGCACGAGCGCCCGAAAAATAAAAAAACTGCGAATTTTCGATACCGCTCATCAAGTTAGCGGAGTGGGGGCTTGACGAGGTACAGGGGGCGTCGGACAGACTGATCGGGGCGCACGGCGCATCAAGGGGCGCAGGGGCGGCCGTGAGGGCGCACGAGAAAATCTCGAGGGGGGGGGGGGGGGGGGGGGGGTTGCAAATGTGGCCAGGACCGGTGCTGTTGGCAGCAGCACCTGCACCTTCATGAAGTGTTTCTGAACACACCTGATCTGTGGTGAAGAGAATTCACATTTAAAGTAAGTTTTTCAAAACTGAGCATTCAGAGGCAACACATAAGTTTATAACAAGTGATTTGATTATCAGCCACTTTTTCACTCATTGCTCATTAATACTACAGTGTTCTTCATTGTCTGCTACTAATGCAGAAACACATATATAAGACTGTAGCACATATTTAGTATAGATGAGTTGAGTCTAGACTACTTTATATAGTTGTCCATGTACAGAGCAGAAAGCAAGGGGTTACAAAGATCTGATCTTGAGCTGAACCATGAGATTTCAGCCAGCAGAAGCCTCAGAGGACTATTGGTAGCTAATGTGCCATGTTGTCAAGTTTTTGACGTCAGCTAAAAGAAATAAACTGAGTCTAGACTCAATTGATCTAGTATTATTTTCCTGTGGCAGAGTGGAATTTTCCAAAGCAAATTGTGGGTGAATGAAGCCAATTGCTTTTAGTCACGATGAGAGGGTGAATTACTGTACAACCATGACTTAAGGTTGCATAAATGTTTTTATTAAAGCAGAGTGCAGCCAGGTATTTTCAACATGGAAGATAGTTTGACGGTGGAGTTATTGGCCTGATATTAAATTTGGTGCATACTTTTTACACTTCATTTAAATCATAAAAACATTTTCTCTGTTCTGCAGCTGACACATCATGAGCACCATCAGTACTAGTTCTGCTTATCTTCCATGAAGTTTAGGCCTATTATCTGATGGGATTTCAATTGAGATATAAAAGAAAGCAATAATAGCCAAAGATCCACAGGAAATATTATTTTGTTTGTCTTGGATAAATTCAAATTTTTCCTTTTTCCATGTCTGCTGACTGTAGGTTGAACTGGTGAGTCAGAAGAATGTTGGAGCAGCTCTGCAATCTTTCCTGGTCACCAGAACCACAGTCAGCTGTGTCCACACCAGAACTCCTGTCATAGATATATAAAAGTAAAGATCTACAAATGGTCACTTCACTGTCATTTACTTCATTTGAATTTTGGTACAGCATGGTATTAAAGCTCAGTTCACAGATGGAGCAGCTTTACGCATAGACTAAGTTACTCATATGACAGTTTCTATATAGTGTGCAAACAACACTGCTAGAGATAAAACTGCTTGAAATAAATTCACAATTAAGTAGGACTGGAATGGTCCTTTGGTTGACCAAAATTACAACATTATTTTACTGGAATCTATCCATGCAGATAGTTTTGGTTTTAGGTTTTTAGATACCTCAGATTTCTGCAGCCACCCCAATAAAGTGGTGGTGAATGGAATTTAGTTTGTGGTGCTTATAGCACTGAAAAAGAACATTTGAAAGATTCAGCAGCAAGATCTCTTTGCTCTTGACTCTTTGCACAGCAACAATAACAACAATAACAGTAATGATAACTAATAATAATATAAGACCAAAATAACCAATCTAACTGTAAGAAGAAGATTTTTCTTTTCTGGATTTTAAAGGTAGTCAATGCAGAGAAGCAAAAATGGGAGAAATATGATCTCTCTGATCTGATCGGTTCCTATATAGCACAGTACAGTACACATGACTTAGCATTCTCAATCAACTACAGTCTTATTAGGGCATCATAGGAAATAATTTCAGTAATCCAGCCTAGAAGTTACAAATGTACTACTGTCGCTGTGTGTTTATGTTGCTAAGATGAAGTCCTTCTTTGTTTTATGTGGGAGAGACATATCTCTCCATTGTTGTTCATGGTGGAGCTCAAGACCAGGGTAATCCCATATATAGTAACTATACTTTTAGATAGAGAGTTTATTTACAATTACAAGAACCCCAGTTTTGGCTTGAACTTTAGTTAACAGATTGGTTTCATCAGGCTTGATCAATAAATATATCATATGGGTATCATCGGCAAAACAGTGAAAATTAATGTTGCCTAAAAGAAGCATATATAAGATGAATAGAATTAGTCTGAGCACAGAACCGTGTGGAGGTCCTTGAGTTCTCATTGACATGTACATACTGAAATTGATCTGAAAAAGAGGACTGAAACCAGTTTAGTGCTAACTAGATGTTATGATGCATTATAAATCCTTAATGAAAATCCTCAAAGAAACTTGAGAAAGTCACATTACTGTTTGGCAACAGTCAAAGAAAGAGAAGGTTAGTCTGCAATTGGCTAAAATCTCTGGGCTTTTTAAGAATAGGTTTTATTTAATAAGGACAATCTCCATGTTTTTGGTTGAATAGAAAAAAATATGGGTGCTTAATTTTCATCTTATTATTGGTCTCACTAATCTATGCGTTCAGAGCACTTCTGTTTGCAGTTTCTTTGTTAACATATAAAGATTCAGATAATTACTGAAACCAATTATGACTTTGCAGCACAAAACACAAAGACACATTAAGCTACAGAGTAGACATTTCTCAAGTCATTTCAGCAGGCCCTCTTTTCAAGTCACCTGCCTCATCTCATGTGACTACATAGGCCCTTCTCATCAAAAAGGGACAATGTATGGTGATATTAATGACTCTGACGACCAATCCTTTGATGGAACAACGGTGTTTGATCACTATTCCAGATGCCCACCCTGTGTTCCAGAGCCTAGACTAGACTCCAAGATAAGAGCCACTAGCACAGGACTTTGAGTGTGGGTGTGGGCTTTGTTTTTTGTTAGAAGTTGTACTTCCCTGTGTTTTTTTCCCTGTGTCACACATGCTGTAACTCTCTCTGCAGTGATGTCGACAACACAGTCCATCTAAAACTAACAGTCCTCAGTGAAACTCCCTCATCTCAGCCAAGCTCTCATGACACACTGTAAATATTACTGTGGCCTCTACCAATCTGCTTCTTGCTTCCCGATTTACATCATACTGGATAACAGTGCTGACCTCACCTTTTGTTCTAGTTCAGATAAAAGCACTGTTTATAAACTCACTTTTTTTCAACTCCCAAGCTCCAAACTAGGGGTTTTATTTTACATATCATTATACTTCCCACCTTCATTAAGTATGCTAAATAAAGAGAGAATGGTAAATAGCATACCACACCAAACAAGGAAATTTGAAAATGCTGTTTACATTCAAAAATTATATCCACAATATTGTTTTCAAGTCTTTCAAAAATATTTCCATCAATACTAAAACAAGAAAAATGCCAGTCCTTCTGCTCCTTTTTCTGACAGCAAACAGGACTGGGACAGACACAGGACCAAATTACTGTGCCGAGTCTCAGCTGGTTAAACCTCTGTTCTCTTCTGCCCCATTGTCACCTATACTGTGCTTTTACATAGCCAAATAAAATGTATTATGTTCTCTTTTACATATGTTTTAGTTTCTGACAGACAACAGAAATTGCAAAAAAAATAAAATAAAAAGAGAATATAGTCACTACTCATAAACTCTACTGGTGGTCACTTAAGTTTGGATGAAAACACCCTATTCATGAACAACAAAAAGCCAAAACACCACTTTATGGAGTTCAAGACTTTTACACTTGCTGTAAACGGTAATTATCTGTAAAACAAAAAACAAAAAAACAAAAACAAACACTATTTCCAGTTACAAATTCATCTAAAAAGTTAAAATTGTTCTTATTTGTAGTTAAATCATTTCATAGTTATTAATGGAACAACATTGATAACAATATAATTGAGAATTATTACAAAATAGTCTAATACTGTACATGTTGTGTTTTTAACAATAAGGCAATATATTTTAAATTACAGTTGATTCTGATCTTAGCCTCAATAGCCACAAATATTTTTATTTCTAGCAGATTGACAACCACAATAATGCTCCTCAAAAAAAAAAAAAAATATTAAAAGCTTTACCTTACCCGAAATGCAGTTGCTAGGGTTGTTAGAGACTAAAAGGTCAGATCTGAGTTTTCTACCCTGGCTTCCTGACAGCCACAGAATTAAATATAGGCAATAGTTTTGCTTATGAAACAATACATAGAAACAACAAAATTCAGATATGCCTAAAGAGTACACTTCTGCTAAGGTCAAGATGCCCTTCACTGATTGTGAATGGATCCCATTCTGCTGCTGCCAAAGGTGCCACAGCTAAAATCTGTTCCTCCTGACCACTGCATAGAGCCCATGTGTGTAAGTACAGCTCTCTGCCTTTTCCTGTGTATGGCTTTTTGTTGTATCTTCTACCTTACCACCACACGGCTAGTGTTTAACTGCCTGAGCCCTCCCTGTCTGTGGCAGCTACCCATAACTGCTTGCTTACCTATAGTTTTACACATTTAGCTCTTGTATTGGCCTCAAGCTGTTTCTATTACTAAGCCGCCTCAACTATATGCTATGGCTCCACCTATCTGACTGTGTCAGCTGCACCTGCCTTGCTGACTTGATCTGGTGGCAGCAGCATTTTATGTACTCAGGGATGTTAAGAAACAACAGAAGAAGACACTTTTTTTTGAACGTAACCACTGTGAAACAGTCAGGAAATAACTTTTTATTCTCTTATTAAACAGCTTTATTAAAGCTGATGCTCGTTTACTCTCATTTACTATTTCTCTTGACCAAAGCTTTATCTCTCTCTCTCTGTCTCTGTCTGTCTGTATGTCTGTCTCTCTCTCTCTCCTCTCCTCTCTCTCTCTCTCTCTCTCTCTCTCTCTCTCTCTCTCTCTCTCTCTCTCTCTCTCTCTCTCTCTCTCTCTCTCTCTCTCTCTCTCTCTCTCTTCTCTCTCACGATGTCGGACTTCATAGTTTTCTCTGGACCCCTGCCCAATGTGACCAATGATGACATGTTTAGCCGCATGTCGTCATTCCACCGCTGGCTGTCGAGGTGGTGTCCAGCAAACAATGTGGGCTTCATAGATAATTGGACACCTTTCTGGGGAAAACCTGGTCTGATTAGGAGAGACAGCATCCATCCCACTTTGGATGGAGCAGCTTTCATATCTAGAAACATGGCCAAGTTTATTAGTCGACCAAAACTGTGACAACCCAGAGTTGAGACCAGGACGCAGAGCTGCAGTCTTACACGCTTCTCTGCGGCTCCATTAGAGTCCTTTAGTATAGAGACTGTGTCTGTCCCCCGTCCACCTACATTATTTAAAGATAAAATTCAATTCAATTCAATCAATTTTATTTGTTATAGCCCAAAGTCACAAAGTACATTTGCCTCGGAGGGCTTTACAATCTGTACAGGGAATGACACCCTCTGTCCTTAGACCCTCGGTTCGAGTGAGGAAAAACTTGCCCACAAAAAACCTTAACAGGGAAAAAATGTGGAAGAAACCTCAGGAAGAGCCACAGAGGAGGGATCCCTCTCCCAGGGACAGGACGTGCAATGGATGTTACGTGTACAGGACAATCAACATAAACATTTTGTACAGTTACAATGACTTACAGAATGACAATGAATGATAAAGTGACCACAGTAGTAGATATAGTAGTATTAATGACAGTAGTAATATGTGTAGTGGGCGTCGTCCAGGATCACAGCAGCAGCCACGATCCACGAAAAACCTGCTGGACGACAGAGCACAGAAACTCCGGGGAAGTTTGGTCAGCAGCATGCATTAATGAGACATGTCCAGAGACAGACAGACAGACAGACAGACAGACAGACAGACAGACAGACAGAAAGACAGAGAGAGAGAGGCAGAGTAGGAGGGAGGGTTTTCGGTAAGGGAGATGTGACTACATCTTTAACCAATACCGTGCCTGGCTAGGCATAACCCTGGGGAGTCCCCCGGCAGTCTAATCCTATAGCAGCATAACTAAGGGATGGCCTGAGCCAGCCCTAACTATACGCTTTATCAAAAAGGAAGTTTTAAGTCTACTCTTAAAAGTGTTGACCGTGTCTGCCTCCCGAACCCAGATTGGTAGTTTGTTCCACAGAAGAGGAGCCTGATAGCTGAAAGCTCTGGCTCCCAATCTACTTTTGGAGACTATAGGAACCACAAGGAACCCAGCGTCCTGAGAGCGCAGTGTTCTAGAGGATAGTAAGGTACTATGAGCTCTTTTAGATATGATGGTGCCTGACCATGAAGAGCTTTGTAAGTAAGGAGGATAATTTTAAATTCTATTCTAGATTTAACAGGGAGCCAATGCAAGGAAGCCAAAATGGGAGAGATGTGATCTCTGATCTTGGTTCCTGTCAGAACACGTGCAGCAGCATTCTGAATTAACTGTAAAGTCCTAAGAGATTTATTAGAGCAGCCTGATAACAAAGAGTTACAATAGTCCAGCCTAGAAGTAACAAATGCGTGGACTAGTTTTTCTGCATCTGCTTGAGAAACAGTGCGTCTGATTTTAGCGATGTTACGTAAGTGGAAGAATGCAGTCCTCGAATTTGTTTTATGTGGACATTAAAGGACAAATCCTGATCAAAAACAACTCCAAGATTCTTTACAGTGGAGCTGGAGGCCAGGGTGATACCGTCTAAGGTAACTAAGTCTCTAGAAAGAGAGTTTCTGAGGTGCTTGGGTCCAATTACAAGAACTTCAGTTTTGTCTGAATTTAACATCAGAAAATTGTCGTCATCCAATTTTTTATATCCTTAAGGCATGCTTGGAGTTTAGTTAACTGATTGGTTGCATCAGGCTTGATCGATAAATATAATTGGGTGTCGTCAGCATAACAATGAAAATTGATAGAGTGATTCCTAATAATGTTCCCTAAAGGAAGCATATATAAACTAAATAAAAGTGGTCCTAGTACAGAACCTTGTGGGACTCCATGACAAACTTTGGTATGCATGGAGGATTCATCATTGACGTGAACAAACTGAGATCGATCTAAGAAATACGATTTAAACCAGCTTAGGGCGGTTCCTTATGCCAATTTGATGTTCCATTCTCTGTAAAAGAATTTGATGGTCAATGGTGTCAAATGCAGCACTAAGATCTAACAGGACAAGTACCGAGATTAGTCCTTTGTCTGATGCCATTAGGAGGTCATTTGTAACCTTGACTAATGCGGTCTCTGTGCTATGATGCACTCTAAATCCTGACTGAAAATCCTCAAATAGACTATTGTTATAGAGAAAGTCACACAGTTGATTAGCTACAGCTTTCTCAAGTATCTTAGACACAAAGGGAAGGTTTGATATCGGTCTATAGTTGGCTAAAACCTCTGGGTCTAGAGTGGGCTTTTTAAGAAGAGGTTTAATTACAGCTACCTTAAAGGACTTAGGTACATGTCCTGATAATAAAGACAGATTATTGTATCCAATAACGAATGACTAACTAGAGGTAAAACATCCTTGAGCAGCCTGGTTGGGATGGGGTCTAAGAGGCAGGTTGAAGGCTTAGCTGCAGAAATGATTAAAGTTATTTGATGGAGGTCGATGGGAGAAAAACAGTCTAAATACATATCAGGTTTTACAGCTGTTTCCAAACTTGCTGTATCAGAATGCAGATCAATGCCTGTTGAAGACAGGTGATGGATTTTGTCTCTAATAGTTATAATCTTATCATTAAAGAAGCTCATGAAATCATTGCTACTTAGACCTAAAGGAATGGATGGTTCAGTAGAGCTGTGATTCTCTGTTAGCCTGGCTACAGTGCTGAAGAGAAACCTGGGGTTGTTCTTATTCTCCTCAATTAGAGAAGAGTAGTAGGCTGCTCTGGCATTACGGAGAGCCTTCCTGTATGTTCTGAGATTATCTTGCCAGACTAGATGAGATTCTTCCAGTTTAGTGGCACGCCATTTGCGTTCAGATTTACGTGCCTCTTGTTTTAATTTGCGAGTCTGCTGGTTATACCATGGTGCTAGCCTTCTTTGTTTAATTATCTTCTTTTCAGAGGTGCAATACACAGCAAAATCGGGAGTGTTAATTCAACTCCCACAGTGTTAATTTTAACACTTTTTCTGAGTTTATATAGTTCTCACGGATTTTGAGTTAAAATTACACTTTGGAAAGTGTTAATATTTTAACTCTTTAATAGTGTTAAAATTTGACACCCTTGGTGTTGTTTTATGACACCACATAAGTGCACTTTTAACTCAAAATGGTGTTATTCCCTTTCACTCTGAGTGTTAATATTTAACATACAGTGTTATTTTATGACACATTAAAGTGTGGTTTTAACACTAAAATTGTGTTATTTCCTTTCACTATGAGTGTTAATTTTAACATGTACAGTGTTATTTATTTTTATTAAAGTATATTTTTAACCCTAAAAGCATGTTATTTCCTTTCTCTAGTGTGTTTAACATTCATCGTTTTGTTTTACGATACATTTACTGGCCTAACATACAAGTCACCAAATCTGAAATGTAGTCACCTGCTAGGCTACAGAAAGTTACATAAGTTTAAATGTGTGACCAGCAACAGTGATCAAGTAATAACATCATTCAAACATACATACATGTCTTTTTTTTATTCAAAAAAATAAATAACTTCCCAGCACCACATGAATTAGCACAATAAGATCAGCACAATAAGATCAGGCACAAGTTAAACATTTACAAAGAAAATAATGGCACAATATATTGGCTCTCATCTCCACCATAAGCACTTTGTAAGTCAAAGGGCTTATAAATCACAAGACTATCTGCTTTAACAACATCTTTGTCATTACTTTCAAATACTTTGTAAGCATGAAAATGTTCATTGAAATGGTCACACGTCAATGGTCAACTCACGAACTCTGGGAGACTCATTTGTTGTTGCTACATCAATATTGTAGACTGTTGTTTGCACGAAGGTGAAGAGCTGGCCCAGGCACTCATCGTATGACAGGTTGAACACGTAGTGGGATTTAAACAGTTCATCAAACGCACCCAACGAGCTAGTGGCTTGGCAGGGGATGAGCTGTTTGTCCACAACAATGTAGAAAGTGTCAATCCTGTTCCTGGTTCGACCAACAGCAAGGATGTATGGTTGTCTGCCATCTCTTCCCCGAAGGTGTTCATCCAAGCTGCAGCATGACTGAAAACAGAAAGATAACATCAACACCTTACACTGTAAAGTTTTCAACTGCTCACTTGGATCTGTACACCAGAAAATTTGAGTTATTACAGTAACAAGCCATGACGAAGTGTGTGTGTCAGTGTCAATGTGAAGACATTCAGTCTAGTCCTTTTGTTTGACTGTGCCTTTCCAAGTCATTTCAAATCGAGTTAATGCATATGAAATACCAGCAACTGGATTAAAAAAAAAAAAAAGACATGCGTACCTTGTGAAAGTGCAACATTTTGTCCACTGCATCACTGGGGCTCATCTTGGTCCTTTTCCGTCCAGCTGTGGGTGGTAGGAGATGGAGAAGGAGCAGCAGAGAAGCCATGTCACTGTCCCAGGCTATCAGGAGGTAAATTAGGTGAAACAAAACATTAGTATCAAGTTAGAATGCACAAATATTAATAAAATAAAAATCAAATCATGTCAATTAGCTTACTGGTGTCATCGTTCTCTGTCAGTTTCTCAGCAGCTTTTAGAAGTCGGCACACCTCAACTGACTGAGTCAGGTGTCTGGCCTCATTGATAACCTTGGGCCTGAAAGTTGTGTCCCACTTCTCAAGCATCTTGGAGGCTGTTTCAGCTCCAAACAGCAGAAGGAAGTCTTGATTCAGCTGTTGATCATATAAGCATATAAATACACAAAATTCAAAAAGGTTAGAGTATTGTACTTACATTCAAGCAAAAAACCATAAGTGTAAATAAATTAAATGGACAACTCACCAGCCCTTTAACATCTAAAAAACGTGGAAATGTTTTAAAGACATCTGTGGTTCTCTGTGGGTCATGCACTAGGTCTTGGCGATATTGAAAGGTCATCTTCATCTTCTGAAACACACTTGCTTCATCCTGAGAGTGAATGAGAAATGATATGGCTTCCCTGCTGGCATCTCCATCAAGTTGCTCAGGCAAAGTGGCTGCCAGTCTTCTGCGCTTTGGTCCTTGTGCTTGAGCCACTGTAGCTGTCTTGGCTGGTCTTTTTACTGTATTCCTGGACATAGTCTTAAGGCGCCATGCTAAATATCCAGTGCCTTTCTCCGCATCATAGAAGTGCTCCTGTTAAGATATTTATAAATCATTACAAAAGCCTCATCATTTATTGATTTTACAAAAAGAAAAGTAGTACAGTATTAATAAAAGGATAATCACTTTAAAATAGGTTTGACATTTTCTAATTCATGTGTCCTATTGACTGAACTCATACCGATTGCAAGACAGAGCAGAGTGGAACTTTGTAGCAATAGTTGAAAGTGTAACTCAAGTTTAAACTTTTTTTTTTTAAGACTTAGGTGGTGTCAATCATTTTTTACAAACACCAGAAGTTAAGAATGTCAACACTATTTTGATAAACTGTCATCAGCAATCATTTGAATTAAAATCCCAAAACCACTGTCCGTAAAACCGGTGTGTTTTCTGGAAGTAATCTCTTTTTTTACATACACACAACACATACAACACACAACTTACATAGCCCTTTGGGGAAAAGGGATCCTTTAGTAAAGGGAAGAGCGTTATAATTCCCAGGGCATACTTCTCCTTATGTTTACGGGAAGGCATCCTCCTTTAGAAACAACATTCCAAATCAGTCACCTACTTGCTATGTTAATTCAATGCAATGTATTTTGAAAATCCATTATAATCTTTCTTAATATAATTTTTACAATCTAACAATTCACTTGCACTCACCCATGGCTCTCAGTCATATGGCTAGCCAATATGTTGACAAGCTGTCTCCGGGTGCGGTGAGTGAGTGACTTTTCTGCCTTGTACTCTTCGATGACATCCTCACCCCCAGGTTTGCAAAGCAAGGCATTTTTTACCATCTATTCATGTGAGAGAAAACAAAGTTTTCAGTGTACAAATCAGTCTTTCAGGATAACATCATTTTAACAATATACCACAAGATTAAGAGTAAAAGTTAAAACCACTGGATCAGGAGGGTTTCTTACACAAAAATGGATCAGCAATTTCAGCAAAAAAAAAAAAAACTAAACCAATTGTTTAGCTGATTATGCAAGCACAATATGATTTGTGATGAAGCAATCTTGTTTCTTATCTAAGTACAGAGCTATTAGCAAAACCTAATCATTCTAAATGTCACAAATACTCTGATGAGAAACTGATTTAGTATGACACTTGATGATCAACAATGTAAATTACATCTGC
Organism: Collichthys lucidus; assembly: GCA_004119915.2. Taxonomy (NCBI): domain Eukaryota; kingdom Metazoa; phylum Chordata; class Actinopteri; family Sciaenidae; genus Collichthys; species Collichthys lucidus. The sequence goes on along the minus strand of CM014086.1, from coordinate 14,019,986 downwards.
TGCCCTTCAGTACCTCTTTTGCAGCTTCTGACTCAGAAACCTCTCTGGTTGGCCTGGGTATGACTTGGCTGGATGTACGTCTGCCTATGGGAGTCCCATGTTCTATTCGACTGGAGTGGTCATTGTCACTTGAAGAAAGTGATGTGTTGGTATCTGTGAGGGATGTGGAATGATCTAAAGGAGAAAAGTCTAAAAGAAATAACATAACTGTGACATGCCTGAAATCTAGCATTTGGTGGTTTCCCAGACACTGGTCAAACAAAGCTGTTTTTTGCAATTAGATACAGATCTTTCTATTAAATATAATTTTTGATAATCTACTTTGTTGTAGTAGTCAAGGCAGATACATGACATCTCAACTGATATTTGTGAAGCAGAAAAAGCTTGAACATTGATTACAACTGATTTTATACTGTATACCTTCCTCTGAAATTCCATCTTGTGTTGTTGGACTTGGACCAGGATCAATCTGTATCTCAAGAATGATGTCTTGCTCCGGTGTCTGAGCTGGGTAGTAAGGGTTAATAGATTTCATGTGATCAGAATCAAGTTACAAAAAAAAACTACTAAAATATGAGATGAAGAAAAGAATACAGTTAGATTATAAAGCATTATTGATTCATGGATAACAGAAATGTACCTACCTGCATCAGGAATTCTGTCACGTACTGTCAGGCATAAATCCGGACTGGCCTCTATCAGTTCAGAAAAGATGTCTTCCTCGACTACTGTGTTGGTTTCATCAAAAGCATCAAGTTCGGTAGCATCAGGAAGCCCAAACTTGTATTTGACTGTAAGATAACCATGAAAACAGATCTAAAATTGATACCCAAATTGAAAACCAAAATAGCCATCCTAAATTCATAAATCCTTGTGTTTATTTGTTATGAAGGTAACTTTAAGATGGCCACTCACCTTGAGCAATGAAATCCAAAAACGTGAACCCTGACAGTAATCGGATGTACTTCTTGGTATTCTGGTACTTCACCTTGAGCAACATTGCCACGTCTAGACTGCACCTTGTAGAATAAGTGGAGAAATGTGACTGTTAAACAGACTTTATCAGGTTTTAATTTTTGAGACTGAGATGAGCGTAGTCCCTGTGGGAAATTGATGCAACAAACAGTAGCCTACTCAAGCAAAACAAACATTGTCTCTTGTGAAGTGTAAAATGTTTTAACATCCAAAATGGAGCAGGGCATTTGTCAAGATGTCCGCTCTGACTCAATTCTTTACTTTACTGATTTAGTTTAGAATCGCCACATCTCATCATCTTTACATTGACTATATAGCTTAAACAATAAATAGAGGGCTCTTGGAAAAGAACAGAGCCCTTAAATCCGACTCCCTTCAAAGAGCCCTAAATCTCATCTCATCTGCCTGGTGCATGTGCCTTGCCTTGGCTTGCCTGACTCAAACGGTATATTTTCAGTGAGTGTGAACACGAATACCATGTGTAACTTGGTTGTGTGTTTGTGTTGAGCGATAGCCGAGTGAGTGATGTCGGCCTGATTAAACAAAACCACCACGCCGCCGCCGCCACCCCCCCTCCCCCACATTGTTGCAGTTTTACGTTTGATAAAACACTCACCTTAACGTTAGTTAATCGACCTCAAGTCACCTTAACACATTTAAAAACATTTATTTTAGCTTAGCACTTGATATTTGGCCGGATATTAGTTACCACTGGATAACTTTGTCACTAGTTGCCAGCACACGTTAATTTACTTAATGGCCTGGCTCAACCAGTTTCAATGACAATTCAGTTGCTTTACCCCATGATATGTTATTATCACAACTTCATACATCGATTACCATCCTGTAGACGTAAATATATTCGGTGCTTACCTTCTTTAAGCCATAATCCACACAACCCACACAAGTTTTTTCTTTTCCGTCTTCTCCTTTCTCCAACCGGCGTCGAGTAAAAAAGGCGCGCTGCGCACGTCCAAACCGGATGTTGTGATCAACTCCGCCAGGAGTGAACGTAACTCAGTCACAGGTGTAAACAATTAACTCGCTTAATTGACAAAGCTCGCAGAGCTTTTTTATCACTGCAAGTGTTAAAACAACACCAAAATCAACACCCACCAACTCAAAATTATTAACACTGAAAAAACAACACTACAGATTTTGCTGTGTAGAGTCTAGAGTTGTCCGTAATGAACCTGTAATACTATCAACAAGATGATCTATTTGTGAGGGGCTAAAGGAAGCAGACAAGTCCTCTGTTACAGTTAGACATGGCATTGAATTCAATACTGAAGGAATCGTTTCCTTAAATTTAGCTACAGCACTATCAGATAAACATCTGCTGTAGAAGTTTCTACACAAAGGCTTATAGTCCAATAGTATGAACTCAAAGGTTATTAAAAAATGGTCAGATAGAAGAGGATTCTTTGGAAAGACTATTAGATTATCAATTTCAACGCCATATGAAAGAACAAGATCAAGAGTGTGGTTCAGACAATGAGTCGGTTTATTTACACTCTGACAGAAGCCGATTGAGTCTAATAGAGAGATAAACGCAGTACTAAGACTATCATTGTGGTTGTCCACATGAATGTTAAAATCACCTACAATAATTACTTTATCTGTTTTAAGGATCAAGCATGATGCAAATTCAGATAAAAATTCAGAATAAGGACCTGGATCTCGATATACTGTAACAAATAGAATTGGCTGCAAAGTTTTCCAGGTTGGGTGAGTGAGGCTAAGAACAAGACTTTCAAATGAATTATAATTTAGTTTAGGTTTAGGATTTATTAATAGACTTGAGTCAAATATGGCTCCAACTCCACCACCTCGACCGTACTTCGAGGAATATGAGTATTATAATGACTCGGAGGAGTGGATTCATTTAAGCTAACATATTCATTCTCCTGCAGCCAGGTTTCAGTGAGACAGAACAAATCAATATCATAATCAGATATTAATTCATTAACTAAGACAGCTTTAGAGGACAAAGACCTGATATTCAAGAGTCCACATTTAATTCTCTTATTTTGGACTGTTGGAGATGTTGATTTAATTTTTATTAATTCATTCAGTCATTACCGCCGACGTGAATGACAATCTTACTGTATCTACGTTTATCCTTAGCCAGCAGTTTCAAAAAAGACTCGATGACGCCCGCTCTGGCCCCCGGGATGCATTTAACTATGGCCCCCGGTGTCGCTAACTTCACGTTTCGGACTATGGAGCTGCCAATGACCAGAGTTGGCCTCTCAGCGGGTGTGTCGCTGAGCGGGGAAAATCTGTTTGAAACGTGGAGCGGTTGGTGGTGTACCGTGGGCTTCAGTTTGGGGTGTTAGATCCCGAGTTAACCCCTGTACAGGTGGTACCGGTCCAGCTCTCCGTCTCACGGGTCCGATCCTCAAGCTGGTTCAGAGGATTGTTCAAGCTGGTGGCGAGGAGATTCGCCTAGCTTCTAACTGCTCTAATCCGCACGTCTACCCTGCTTGCTCTAGTATAGCACCTGACCGAATAGCCCCTATGAGCCAAATACTATACTAGCCGCGTGCGTTTACGGCAGCTCTCCTCTCATTGATCTGTGCACTTGGTATGGTTGCTAGGATATTTTTTAAAGGCTCTGACAGCGAGCCCTAAGGGTCTGTTAATTTCAGTAGGCTAGAGTAACCTGTTAGAACCATTAGATGTTGAACACACTAACCAAATGATTACGCCCTATAGGGGATATTATAAAAGCGAGGTCCACAACTTGATCTTTAACTGCAGTGGATATATTTATTGCAAAGTTTTAGCAAGGGCAAGCATACAGTTTAATTCATTCAAATTTGATTAATCCTATCCTCTAATGTACTATTTTACTAATAATTTTGATAACCTGATATGAAGGCTGTTGCTGAGTTATTAAGGTTGGTCCAGTTTGGAGAGAGGGAGGGAAAGGGTGAAGCGATGATCAGTCGATCCAGTCCTTTCACGACTGCTGTACTGCTGGATTTCGTCAAGAGTCCCTGGCTTTGGCCAAAGCCCAGAAAGTTCCTGATGTCCGTAGTATCTTTGGCAGGATGAACATGAAAAGAGTTCTGGTTGGTCCGTCGAAGCCCACTGCCGGTTTTGGGATGGTTATCCTCCGACGCTCGGCTCCCTCTGCCGGCCGTGGCTCCCCAGGCTCCTCTCTTGCGATGTTAGGCTGTTCGTCTGTTCCTTCTCTGTATTTTAGAGTCTAAGTCCGGAGATTTGATGCTCCCGTTTGGTCTGTCGTAGCATGTCTCGAACTTGGGTGCCGGCTGATGAAGATAACCACGATCTCCGTTGCAGGGGTTTTTATACTCTCGTTTGTCGGATTTTTCCCTTATCAGGCGACAATGACTCACTCGCCGGAGTCCAACCATATTAGGCTGTAATTCCTTCCTTTTGCTCATCCTACCAGATGTTTCCTGGTTACTTCATCCCTCCCGTCCCTCGGGTCTAGTTCCTCAAAGTTTCTTGGCCCAACCTCTCAGCATGATTCTATTTATGGTCACTTTCCTGGCTACTAGCTATTGCAATGATTTCACAATTTCCAGCAATCAGAATCAGAACACAGTTATAATCACACTTTCTGTTCATGGTTACATCATTTTAACATTTCATTCCTTATATGGTTTAACACAAATCATTATTGATCACACTTAGTTTAGCTCATTTTTATAGTTATGTATCACTCACACTCCAACAGAAAGTCCCCGATTGTCCTCTCAGAGATGGAAAGTCCCGAAATGTCCAAGGCCTCATGCCTTTGATGCATATCAGAAAGTCCCATGACTCCTACCTTACTCCTTTAGTGCGTCAGCGGATCAGGGATCTCAACTTACTTGACACCCCCTCCTTGAGATCACCCGCTGCTCCTGGCGCCTATTCCCTAAGCCTCAGGGGATAGGAAATCGTCCTCCTCGCTGTCGTCCTGAAGAAGCAGCACGTCAGGGTTCTCCGATAGGGGTGGTGACAGTTGAGGCGGCTCTGGAGACTCGTCCCATTGATCAACAATGAGCAATTCATCCATGCATGGAGTCTCTACTCCCGCATCTGCCGCTGGGGTGGCTTTGTCGCTGAGATCCAGGTGGGTCAAGATGGCAGTGACCCTGGCGTCGGCCTGTTCCTTGATTTCCTGGTATACTTGGACACGGGATCCTCTCTCTGCAAGGTCGGTGGGTCCTCTGGTGGTGTAGTCGGGGTATGAGGGGACTGCCGCGGTGGTTCAGGTTCGGTGACGGAGGTGTTCCCTGTTGCTGGTCATCCACCGTCATGGGCTCGAACTCGCGATCTCTCCTGCCCTGTCTTCCCAGCACCACACCATCCATTCGGTCTGCGTCTCCGCCTCTCGGTCGTTGGTTTTGCTGGTCTGTCGTTGTTTCCAGTGGCTGTCTGAAGTGGGGGCAGCCGGGGTCCTATTGCCACAAACCGTCCGTCAGTCAGATGCGCCGTGGACACTCGTTCTCCTCCAGGAACTCCCACATCTTGGTGTAGACCGGGTAATGGACGCAGTTGGGATATTCTGTCGCCACTGCCGTTATCCTGGACTCTGCTTTCAGCGAGTCCAGACCACCTCAGCTCTGGTCTCGAGGTCCATTGGGAGTTCTGGTACTACTATTGGCGTGTAGAGCCCATCTTTGCGACTCACTATCCTCTTGCCAATTGGATAGGGAAATGGAGAACGTAGCATTCAGTACACCATAATGCTGGCGTAACATCCCAGAGGATTTTGGCCTGGCCCAGGGTGAGCCCACAGCGGATGCAGCCAGCTCCGTTCTGTGGTGATAGAACAACACATTTTTTAGTTTCAGCAGCATGTTTAAGCAAGCAAGCAAGCTTAGAGGCGCTCCTTCCGGAGTTCCTCTATTCTTCTCCCGCGGCACGTCTTCGCGCTATTGCAGCCAGCCAGGGGGATTGTAGAGTAATCGGTGGACTTGGTCCCGGGCTGGTGGTAGTTCTGGATCTAGGAAAGAAGGCGGCGTAGGTCATGAGCCACATGACCACCACTACTTGGTTAACTCGCTGCATCCAATACACGACTGCTATCACGCCCCAACCCAGGCACCAGAGGGTGGCAGCAACGAGCTTGATCAGCCAACGCCTTCTTCCTCTTTCTTGCAGTTCCCTGGTCAGGAAGGCTACGTGGCTCAGCAGGCCCATGGTGATCATGGCTTCGCATAGAGTACTGGCAATCTTGAGGGGTGCATAGAAGATGTTTGCTATGTCTAGGATCATCCAGAGCACGATTGCAGTGCCCTGGCACATCCCCTTCGATCAGTGGATATGGTGAGGCGTCCCAGCATGTATGTTGCAAACAGGGATACGGCTAGGTCTTGCTTTCCTCCCCATAGATTAAGGATGAGCATTCTGGCGCACCCTTGCAGCAGAGCCAGTAATCTTAGCGGCTGATCGGGGCTCCAATGGCCCGTGCAGCAGTGAAGCAGCCATATCACCAGTATTGCATAAAAGTCTGCCGTACTCACTCTGAACAGAGCTGTATTGTCTGCGTCTGTGGTGTTGTTAGCCATGTCTAACGTATCTTCTTCTTTTCTCGTCGTTGGTTCTATTTTTCTTACTTGTCTGTTTATAAGATAAGATCACTATGCTTCTTCTTCCTAGGGTTCCGGGGCTGCAACTGGCTCAGGGCGTGCCGGTGTTGAATCTTATACACTATCTTGCTCCTCCCCTTTCCAGAGGAGGGGTTTCTTGTCTTCTTTCCTTTAAGGGCTTTTTCTTTGGGCATGCGATGGCTTTGGCTCCGCCTTTGACTAGGGCGGTCACTATCGCTCCGGCGATCACGAGGCCTACGAGCATCAACAGATAGGGCCACAGTTGGGTGAATAAGTGAGTTATCCAGCCCTTCACTACTCCAACTCCCTCTTCAATGATTTCGGTGGCTTCTCGACTACTGTCGTTAGAACTCCAGTAACCGCCATCCCCACTCTCTCAGTCCAGGTGCATCGTGTTCCTCTTTTCCAGTCCCGCAGTGCATCCAGCGTTCTTCTGGGGAGTGACAGGTCCCATTGTTGTAGAGTCGATTCGGTCCTAGCCATTCATACCGGTGGTTTCCTTGCCCTCACACAGGCTTCTCCTGAAAGCGTGTCCTTCTGCTATAATGATGGTTGGGTCAGCTACAAATGGCACTGTCTTTCCCAGTACTTCTTTCCTTCTTGACATTCCATGTCCCAGATTACTTTGGCACATCCGACCCCTGGAGGGATTGCTCTTATCCACTCGTTGTCTTTCTTTTTCCAGACCACTTCCGCTCCCATGGGTGTCGTACTCGCCCTTGTAGTGCGTTAGGCAGTGTATCTTCCATCCTGGAACATGTTGACAGTGTCTCCTTGCTAGGCTGACGGTGCAGGTGCTGTTGGCTCTGTCACATCTCATGGTCCACGGTCTTGGACTGACCACAGGCGTAGGTTTGGTCCACATCCCTGGCCATATGTCTCGATCTTTGGAATAGACGGTGGCGAGGTACTGATACTTTACCCAGTAGTTGCTGGTGTTCGCTAAGCATGGTATTACCCATCGTTTCACCTCAGTTTGTTCTAATCCCCACCAGGTCGACTCAGTTCTTTGATATCCCTCTTTCCAGGATTGCAGGATTCCTTTTACGGTTTTGTTGGTTTTAGTCCACTACAGTTGTAGATCCAATGCGCCCATGTTGTTGTTTTTACTTGGTTGAGTGGGCATCGCGGTGACTTGCCATCACTCACGTACACGGTGTTATTCAGATCCTGGAACATTCTCTCCCGCTACACATCGGTCCACCTTCTGGAAATCTCCACTAGGCACTGATGTCAAGTCATTGGGTCTTGGGACCTTCTGTACATACATGTCGGTCTGATACGGCCCTTTGAGTCCTAGACCGTCCACCGCTGTCCTCCGGAAATCCCTACGAAGTGCTGTAGCGGTGTGACCCATATCCAGGGTAAGTGCTATTCAGCCAATCTTCGTGGTACGCATTTGGTACTGTACCATATGCCCCTTTCTGGTCCATGAACCATGGCCTGGTAGCTGGTGTTACCACGATGTAGTTTTGTCCACTACACTTCTTTTCGGTGTTCCAGAAGCATGGGTTTAGGCTCTTAGTTGTTTGTACACACAGTCTCTAGTGACTGGTGCTGAGGCGTTCCCCGATTCCGAGGCTACGGGTGCTGGTACCTCATTACAGTCGTCTCTCCCTGTGGCCCCCCTGGTGGTGCTGGGCGGCTCAGTCCCCTTTTCTGTCGGCCTGGTCGGCTCGGCCCCTTTTTCTGTTGGTTTCCGGCCTTTGGGGACTCGACTCCTGGTGAGGGCGCACGTGAGGTTAAGGTTCCCCCAGAAAATCCACTTGGGGAGTGCAGCGGGGCATGTGTCGTTCCGCGATGGTGCTGGGAATATAACTTCTTCTTCCCAGTACCCTTGGTTCTTCAGGCCTGCCAACGGCCTACATCCCCACGTGCAATACCATCCCGGGCCTTCAGATCTTGCATGTATCCACGTACATCTCACGTTTTTTTTCTTGATCTTGTAGCTCCAACACCTGTAGCACGAGGTCTCCGTCTTCCATTCGTTGTACTGCCTGTAATACTTCCGTCCCGTTGGTTGCGTCGCCATCTTTAGCTGTGTTCAATTTGATTTCTGTTCCCTTGAGTACTGCTAACCAGTTTACTTGCTCTCCCTCTTGGCTTCTTGTGAGGTTGAGCCAAGTCTGGTTTTTGTCCCATACCACCAAGGTGGTTCTTGATTCCACTGTCCAGCAGGTCTGCTGTACAGTTTTAGTCGTCCCATGTTGGACCCTGGTATGGGTTAGGGCCCAAGGGTGACTGCCATAATGGTACAGGATGGCCAGGACAGCCACCAGTCCTGCCATCACTGCCATTCCTTTCGCCAGAGCCTTTATACATGTGCAAGCTTTTGTTGGGTCCTTCGTTTCTCTTTGTCAACGCTTTTCTTTCCTAATTCTTCTAGGTCCGGTGGGTGAGGTCCTTTTAACCTTGACCTCCCCTCCAGGCCTGGGCTTCTAAGAGTGGCAGGTCCATCCGTCTTCAGGTGGATGGTACCGGGCGTACTCCGTCTTCTTCTCTTTCTGTAGGGTTTTCTTGTAATTTCTAGGTGCACTATTATCGGAGGTGGTCCCTCTATGCCGTCACTCAGGGATCTGGTAACTCGTTGTTGAGAAGTGCCTTATACACTGGTGATTTGTACCGGATTTCAGGGTCCAACCCCTTCCACGCCCATTTCCAGCTGGCGACCAGCACCCGTTCCGGTTTGGGCAGGGGTCCCTCTGCCGGTGTCCTTCCTTGTCGACGGCCTTCTGTTATGAGGTTATCATAGGCTTCCCAGAAATGCTTCCCGTCCCCTCGGGCCTGAGCTAGCATCGTATACAGGGGTTGCTTGGAGCAGTACCGTTGAGTTGGTGACTCGATGGTGAGATCTGTCAGCACTGCTCGCATATCATGTTTCAACGCCATCTGCTGCTGCGCGGAATACGAGCAGCTGTCAATCAGAGGTCGTCCTGCTGAGGAGTCCATCCTGCTGGTGACTCTTATGTGCTCGTGCTGATTCTCAATCACCACGCTCCCTGGATTTCCTTCCCTTTGGGTGAGTTGTCGATACATTTCTGGGCTGCTGGTCCAGATCTTTCCTGAGCCCAGCCAGAGGTCAAAGTATACTCCCTGCAGGGGTTCGGCATAGTTGGGTCCCCACCTCAGTTTGAACAATTGTCCTTTGGTTGCTATGTAGACCGTATTTAGTATCCACATCAGATTTCCTGGGCACCTCGGCACTGGCTGGTATCTAGTCGTTACCGGGTTATAGGGCATGTACCTCTGCAACCGCGTTCCATCCACTATTACTTCTCGTTGAACTGTTTCCCCCAGGGTTGATGGGCCTGGGAGTGACAGGTCTGGATCTCGTTGGTACTCCCAATTGCTGCAAAAATACCCCGCGGTGCCTCGGTTCCATCCTGTGTCGAAATCTTTTCTAGGCCAGTCCAAAAATACTGTGTGATTCGGTAGCGCTAGGCTTGGTGGGCTCTTTTTAGTGCCGGGATAATTTAGGGTCTGGGGATCCAATCTGACTATTCGTTTAAACTTTGTACTCATTTTGCGTCGTCTTTAGGTTATCCGGTTTCTGCGTTGGCTCTTTATTCTCCTGGATGGGGTTTCCTTTGTGATTTTCCTCTTCCAGGGAGCGATCGCCGGAACCATGAACTTAGTCGTGTGATCGATTTCTTCTCCGGTGCTTGCTCCGGCTCTTCTGGCTTGTTCTCTTCTAGGACTGCTACATCTGCTCCCACTGAGTAGATTCCTCTGTAGGGGACTGCTATCCATCTGGACCGTTATTTCTACTTTTACCGTTTGGTTCGGCCTTATGGGCGTGGCCGCTCTACTGGCCACCCTTCCGGGCATCTTGCAGGAGTCCGTCCCTATGCCACGCTTCAGGTGTGACGTGGTACTGGGCCCTCTTTGCCTTTGCTTTTGCTCCGGAGTTCCCCCAGGCATCCAACCCTGTCACGTAGTAATACAGGTTGGTGCCTCTGGCCCCTTCTTCTCTTGGGACTTCAGGTAGCTCCTCTGTTTGGATACTTGGGTCCTGGACAATCTCCTCAATCAGTTTCCCCCACGTAGTGAGCTCCCAGGGTCCTTCCCATCCTTTCTCACGGGCCTGTTGCCGCTCGTCGTCCGTCAACGACTCGAGTCCTGCAGTGTAGCCTGGCTGTGCTGGATCTCTAAACACTCTCATCACTAACGGGACTTGTTTCGTGGCGAAGGGTGGACACGCTACTTGTCCGTACTGAGGGATGTAGGGCCACCCACAGTGTATCGCCTCCTCCAAGAGAGATCTCTTTTTACTGTAAACTTCGGCTATTGTGGTGTATCCCTCCGCTTCGTCGGCTGCCATATCTGGGTATAGGCTTGGCGCTGATGGGCTGGTATCTGTGTACCTCCGTGGCTCTTCGTGTCCGCTCCTCGGGGGCGCGGGCACAGCTGCGGGTAACGCGCTTCCAACCTCCTTCCCCTGATGGTGATTCGAAGCCTTTCAGCGGGTCTAAATATCTCCTTACTTGCCAACCTTTGGCTCTGCTCACTTGCAGAAGTCTTCCAGTCCTCAACTGGAGGGCGCAACCACTACAGTGTAGGATATAGGCTCCATCCCATTGGCAGCTACACTCTGCTGGTTCCAGTTTCGTTCCTCGCAGGTCCCATTGAGTCATGATGATCAGCCTGGGTAGATGGACTATTCGGCATAGTCCGCAGATGTATGCATCCATTACTTTCACTGGCCTGTAGTGCATATTCTTGAATTCTCTTTTAAATCCTTCTGGCTTGAGTGGTCTCTCACTTCCCGGTCCTTCCCACCGGATGACCAGGGTAGATGGCTTTGAGCAAACCACACAGGTATTCTGTACTTCCTTCCATTCGATGATTTCTTTCTCTTCTGACAGGAATCCTTTCTTAGCGCAATCCAATTTTCTCAGTCCTCTGCCTGCCCAGAGTCCCGAGGTTGTTCTCCTTAGGGCTACCACCCCATAGACAGTGGCTACTCTGACGTAGGGTGGTGGGTTCTGTGTGTTAGTAGCCATTTTTGGTTCTTGGTTTTCTCTTAGCTTGGAACAGGCTTAAGCTGCTCTACTCCCTGGATTCCCTTCTTCTTTAGTAACACCGTGTTACTATCTAAAATCTTCTCTACTATGTCTGATACTTCGTACTTAGCTTTGACTGCAGCATTCGTGGGGTGGTCGCGTGCTTTGATCCACACTCTCTGTCCGACCTTGAATGGGCTCCTCAGTCCTGGGGCCGCCTTTTTCTCCTCTTCGCCCCGCCCCACTTTCTCTGACACGAATGGGCGTCCATTTAGCTCCGCCGAGGGGGAGGGCCTGTCGCTCCGATGTCGATCGTTCAGGGCTCTCCCGATCTCCAGGGCCTTGGTACTCCATTCTCTGGTGTTAGCGTTTTTCGCAATCCAGTTCTTTACCAGTCCAATGGTCCGTTCCACCACCCCGTTTGCTTGGGGGGTGTACGGCGGAGAGTAAACTCTCATCACTCCGTTTTGCTGGCACCACTGGTCCACTTGGGCATTGCGGAAATGAGTCCCGTTGTCCGTTCGGAGCTCTTTGGGCACTCCCAAAGTTGAGCACACTTGATCCAACATGCTGACCACACTGCTGCCGTTGATCCGTCTCACGGCTCTGATAAGTATGTACCCGGACATAGAATCCACCAACACTAAAAGGTACTTCTCGCCCTTTCTCCCTGTAATCCCCATTGGACCAGCTGCATCCATACATACTGATCCCCAGGGTACAGTGCTCTTTATGGTGAGGCCGTCCACCCTTCTTCCTCTTTGTCCTGCGTTGTACCGACCACATACGTCACAGTCCTTGAGGATTTGGCGGACCCGGCTTCCTGGAATCCAGAGTTGCTGCTTTTCCAGTTCCTTCCGTGTAGGCATGGTGCCAACATGACCTAATTCTTCGTGCACGGTCTGCACCACTTCTACCACGGAACCTTCGGGAACCACCCTTCCTTGGGTGTCAATTCCCACTTCTCTCTTCCAACGAAGACGACTCTTCTCTGTTGTACATATCGATCCACCTCATCATTTCCCTTCCAGTGAGCCCCTTCTTTTCCATGGGCTCTCTGATGTACCACGTCCAGGCACATTTTTAGTCTTAGTTCAGCTATTTTCTTCCATAAGTCTTGGTGAGCCACCATCTTGCCTTTGGCTCCCTCATATCCATTTTCTTCCCAAATGGCGAGGTCTTCGTTGAGCGCCTGCGCGCAGTAGTGGCTGTCTGTTATTATTCTGGCTGTCTTTACTTTTCTCTTTTCCAATTCCAGCAGTCCTTCCAGGATTGCTGTCACTTCGCCTGCTTGGGCGCTTCCGGAGGCTCGACCCTTCTGTCGAAACTGCTCCTTTCCGTTCTGTTTGAGGATGTAGCCCCAGTAAGCAGTGTTGTCTTGTCCTTTCTTGATCCGTCGGTATACAAAATCCACTCGTAGGATTTTTCCTCTGCTTCTTGCGGCTTCTGTGCCTTTTTGTTGACTGGTTGTGCCGGGCCAATTTCAAGATCTGGGTCCAGCAGGATGTCTTCCCATCTTCCCCATCTTGTGTTCGTAGCTTTAGTACTCTCAATTGTCTCTTTCCTCAAATACCGATGAACTTGGCTTTGGGTGATAACCTTGATTCCTTGTCCCTGGGCTAGATCTTTCATTGTGCCCCAGTACCGCGCCAGGACTGCCAACTCCTTTTCTTCCTGCGGGTACTTCTTTTCCACTGATGACAATGTGTAGCTCCACAAGGTTACCATTCCCCCTCCTTCATTCTTCACCTTTACCAGTGCGTTATCATCTTCACAGCTTACTTCAGCTACTAGCCTGGTGGTAAGGCTTCTTGGCTCCAGCCTGACGGCGTCTTGAATCACGGCCTTAAGGCGTTCCAGGTTCTCTTGGTCTGTCGCCGTCCAGATCCATTTCTTTAGGGTCTCTTCTCCTGATTTTTCCCCTTTCTTCTTTAGGCAGGCATAGAGGGGCTTGGCGTACTTCTGGTAGCTCGGGACATGGTCCCTCACATAATTACACAGTCCCAGAATCTTCTGTAGCTCATTCTCCGACGTCGGTGGGCGGATTTGATTCAGCTTTTCTCGGTAACCGTCCGATAGCCCCAGGTCCGCAGCGACCTGGAACCCCAGATAGTTCACCCGAAACTGGCCAAACTGACACTTCTTCAGATTGAGTTTCAACCCTGCATCTGTGAGTCGCTCCACCACTTGCTGTAGCCTTTGAAGGTGTTCTTCTTCGGTGTCGTCCGCCAAGAATACATCATCGATGTAGATGGTTACCCCGAGGTCTTTCAGGACGTCCATCACGGCCGCCTGGAAGACGTTTGGGGAGTTTTTGTATCCCTGCGGCAGGCGCTGCCACACGTAAGCCTTACCTTTGTGCGTGAACGCCGTTTTTCCCTGTGACTGTTTAGCCAGACGCAGGGAGAAGAACCCATTCGCTAGGTCGATACATGACTTAAACTGCTTCACCTGGAGCGTCTTCAGCGCTCCTTGGGGGTTAATCAAACTCGCCCGATTGGCCACAGTCCGTCGGTTAAGGGCTTTGAAGTTGATTACGGGCCTCCAGCCGCCTCCTGCTGCTTCTGGCTTTTTGACCGCCTGAATAGGGCTGTTCGTGATTGGGTTTGGTTCTTCTCGAATGATTTCCAGTGCACTTAGTTCTTTGACTATTTTGTCCATTTCTTCCACTGCTTCTGGATTCAGAGGGTACTGTCTTACCGGCGGGTGTACTCCCCCCTCGATGGTATGGACGTACTTGGATCCTAGATCCCCGCAATCATTCTTGAACCTGGCGACCGTCGCTCTTGCGATTATTTGTTTTAGTTTCTCCTTTCCTTCGGGGGAGAAGTCACTCTCTTCCAGCTTTTGGGCCGTGGCTTCTGGTATATTTACTGCTTTGTACCATTCCCTCGTCGGGCTGCTCTTAGGGCCTGTCACCAGTCTCACTGCTCTTGATTGTAGGTTTTCTAGCCGACGCTTCAAGGATTTTCGTTTTCGTTTTGGCCTATGAAGTCCTTCTAGATCTTCGGCGGTTATAAGGTTGTTGGGGCCTTTTAGCCATACTACTCCCTTCCAGATCCCGTACGGCATTTTGTCTATTTCTCCATTCGCCAGCATGATTTTGATGTGTCCTTTTGTTTCAAGGCTTCTACGGGTCATCGACACCTCTGCCCCGGTATCCACCAGGTAGGGTTCCCCATCCACATTGGTGTAGATGGTTTTTCCCACCCAGTAGGCATTCCGTAGGGTGACCCGCGCCTTGGACGCCATTACTTCTGTGGCCCTCCGCCCTGCATTCGTGCACGGGTTTCTTGGAGGGCCTTTCTCTGTTCTGCTGTTAGCTTATTGAACTCTTCTGGGGGTAGATATCCGCCTTTCTTGTTCACTGGCTTTGACTGTTGCGGTGGTCCTGTGGGGGCTTTCGGTCGTTCTGCTCCGACGCCCGCCGGGGCCTTTTGCTGCCCATATCTTGCGCTAGTCTGGGTTTTCTGCTGATTTCCCCGTTCCTGGTTTCTTCTGTTCTCCCAATGCTGTTGGGCCAAATCCCATCTTTGCACCTCTTCATCCATTCGAGCTATCGTAGTGTTCCCCACGGGCATTGTTATGAACGCAACCTCTCCTGGCCTTTCTTCCGTTACCATTCTCAGGGCCCTCACGTATCTTGCGGGGGCTATCACCTGCTTCAGGGTGTGCCACACTTGTGTCAGGGTTTGGTGTTGGTCTAACCCTGCTCGAGCCCTGGCGATGTGTGCGTCCTCATCGTCTATGTCCTCCAGCACTAGCCTTTCATAACTCCTTCGTGCTGGCTCACTCTTATCGACCGGTTGACTGGTCACATGGCTGAGCCAAAGCCTCTTCGCATCCTCGTCGTCGGTTCCTCCTTCAACGAGTCTCCATACTTCTCTCAGATATTCTTTTATGTTTTCTCCTGACCGCTGGTTTCTCACCAGGACTTTGAGCTTTTTGAGCTCCTGAAAATCTTGTCCGGTGATCTGGGTTACTGTTCTTTCTGTCTTGGCTCTAGGCTCAGCCCCGAGGCTTTGTTGGCCCGCTGATTGCGGCGGGTCCTCATCTTCGTCCGTGGAGATCTCCTTCTGTATTTCCCTTATTGTCTCCCGTGAGCATACCACCGCAGCTTTCTTCATTCTTCTTAGCATTACGTCGTGTGCAACAGCGACGTAACTTAGCCTGAAGTTGCTGGTCAGCTCTTTGTTCGCTGCTAGAGTGGGATAAGTGGGCATCATGATGATGTTAGCCCATTCTCCCAGGGTAGCTGTTACCTCTAGCTTCAGGTTCTCTTCCAGCCTGCCCTTCCAGCTATCTGGGATGTCATAGTCGTTCTGACCGGCCTCTGGCACATAGGCTTGTCTTTTGTCCTTGGTCTCTATGTATCCCCACTCGACGTCCCGTGCCATCCTCTCCGAGGCGGTCCGCACATTATAGATTTCAATTTCTTTTTTGTTTCCCTTCCGCCGTGCCATTCGCAGGTCTTTGCGTTCGTCAGTAGTTTGTCCAGCTATTGAGGACAGGCTACCCCAGTCTTCTTCCTCCTCGGAGTCCCGCTCCTCGGGGAGTACTTGGGGCCTGAGGTCGCCAAATTCCTCTTCTTCTTCTGCCTGTCGATAAGGCTGCCTAGTAGGCATGCTGGCGGAGCAGGGTGAGGTGCTTCTCCGTGCCTCCTGTCGAAGTGGGTTGTCTCTTCGCCGGTCCTCGTCTGGTCTTCTTGACTCGGGTGTCCGTTCACCATGGTCCTCCTCGTGGGTTTCGGTGGTCGCGTCTCTCTGCCGCGGGCTGGCCTGCGCCGGAGCTCTTACCGGTGAGTTCACTGGTCCCAGGCTTCTGATGGATGCCTTCGGCTGTCCCAAGGGCTGTGCTGGAGGTTCAGACCGGGCTCTCATCCAGGTCATCTGTCGCAACCCTTGTCCCTCTCCTTCACTGGGGGGGACGGATGTTAGCCTTATCCTTGGTTCGGATGTTGCCCTCGGTCCAGGCAGTCTTCCTATCTCTTCCCCCACTCTCGTGCTAGCCAGGACCCGCTTCTTACGCTCTTGGTCTTGCTTCTCGCTGGTCACTACCACCAATTCTTGTACAGTGCCCCACATGCCTGGCATCCTCATGTACAGCTTCACGAGTGCCATTGCGGTACTTTCCGCCTGCTCCCAGGTCATGAGGTTTGACCTTAGGCCGTCGATGCACACCACCACTCTTCTGAACTGTAGTTGGATTGCTCGGTCGAGGCCCTGTTCCAGTTTTCCCAGCATCTCTTCCTGGTACTCTTTGAATTTTTCGACGTCCAGATAAGGGTCGATGGGCACGTGAAGGACGGCTTAATAAGGCAGTCTCGCCCCACTTGTCACTATCACCCTTCGGGTGACATCTGTTTCCTCAGGCCTCCTGCCTTTCCTTTCTGATACTTCGCTTGTGTAGTCTAGTCCGGCTTTGCCCACTAGGTTCTTCCTGAAGCTGGTATTGTAGATTTTCAGGTTATTGTCTGTGAACACCAACAATGCGTCTCCGCCAATCTGCCATGGGCTTCCGATCCATTGGTAGGCTCCGGCGTTCCCTTGACCGGGGATTCTGCGGATTCCCTCTGGGAGAGGGGCCAAGGTCGGGAGGTGCTCATTTTCCTTTGCTCCTTCCTCCTCCTCGCTGTCCGCTGGCTGAGGCTGATGTTTCTTCTTTTCTTTGCGTTGCTTTGAGGCTAAGGTCTGTGGCGATGGCTGGTTAGTGGCCGCTTCTCTGTACCACCTTAGTTCTTCATCGGTCTCGCTGTCCGCTGGTGGGGGCATGGACTTCCCTTTTCCTCTTTCTCGCTCAGGGCCCGAGGTCTGCAGCAGCGGTTGGTAATTTGCTGTACCCCGGGTCCACTTCTCTTCCTCCCTTTCTCGATCCATAGGTGAGTGTAGGTGTTTCGTCTTTCCTTGCCTTTTCCCCAGAGCTGATGTTGTCGGCCGGGCTTGTGGATTGGCTATTGTCCGGAGCAGCTTCCCTTGCAGTTGCAGACGCTTGTCCTGCTGCTCTGACAGTCGTAACAGTCTGTTTATGGCCGGGGTGATCTCCACTTCGAGGGTTCGCGGGAGGTCCAGATTTTCCACCGGCGTCAAGTCGGCGTCGAACTCCGCATCTTCTCCCTCGTCTTGGTCCATTATCGTTCCGGGTTTAAAGTCATCCTCTGGATTTGGTTCTTCCTCCAAGCCCTCTCCTTGTTCGTACCCTGCTTCTGGCCTTCGGCTCTGCTGCTGCTCCGACTCCTCATCCGAGTGGGTTCCTGAGCCTTGATTGCCTTTTAGGCTTCCGCTATGGTCAGCGTCTGAGTCCTCCTCCAGCGGATCCTCCACGACACTTTGGCGATCATCCTGCTTGCTTAGGGTCCGAAGGAGGACTCCTCTATTATGCAGCATGGCTATCTGCTTCGTGAGCTTGTTGCTTTTCTTGGTTGCTCTGGTGTGTTCAGGGTCATCCAAGATGCCCTCTGTTCCCAGGATTCCTGCCGTCATTTTCACGATCGGGTCATATTTTTTGGATGGGCTGATGAGGGCGGTTATTCGGCCCCCACGCCACCGGTTCAGCAGGCCTATCCACCATTCCAGCCAGTTTAGGACGGCCGCCTCCTTCTTTACCTCAGTGGGATTTTTTACGACTATGATGGCTTGGCCACCCATCGACTGCGGCGCGTAGTATTACTCTCTTTCGGACAGTCCCACCGCCATTTCTCTCTCCACCTCTAATGGTTCTTTTTCTTCTGCGTGTTTCATGAAGTAGGTGTAAACCGCCTGGCTCCAGGTATGGCAGCCGTCCCCATAGAGAATGATCCTATGAGGGACCCTGGGTGCCTCTGGTTCTCCACTGGCTCCGTCTACATCGTTTGGTGGATCCCCTTCACTCTCAGGGATCCTCAGCATCTGTGGTCCCGCACCCTGTGCGTCTCCGGCCATCCCTGCCTCTTCCATCCTCGTTGGTTGAGTCGTCTGCCTCAAGGCCTCCCTTAGATCCTTCGGGTAGGGGATGAGTCACAGACTAGTCGGGCTATTCAGCGCCGCCTCGGGTATTCAGCCTCGCTGCTCCCGTCGGTCGCTCCTTGTTCCCGCTCCTCCTCTAGGGATTCCACGGGTGGGTGGCTCAGCCTCTCTCACTGATCACCCAGCAGCGCTGCCTCCTGGCAGGACCGCTTCACCGAGGTGCTCAGTAGGACTCCTTCCTACCGCACGCTTGGCGTCTTTTCTCGGGTCATCTCACACGACCAGCAGTGGGTTCCTCCTCCTGGATTCCTCCTCCGCCGGGGGTTCTTCTTAGGCCCGATGAACTCTTTCACCGAGCCCCACGTTGGGCGCCACGTGTTAGATCCCGAGTTAACCCCTGTACAGGTGGTACCGGTCCAGCTCTCCGTCTCATGGGTCCGATCCTCAAGCTGGTTCAGAGGATTGTTCAAGCTGGTGGCGAGGAGATTCGCCTAGCTTCTAACTGCTCTAATCCGCACGTCTACCCTGCTTGCTCTAGTATAGCACCTGACCGAATAGCCCCTATGAGCCAAATACTATACTAGCCGCGTGCGTTTACGGCAGCCCTCCTCTCATTGATCTGTGCACTTGGTATGGTTGCTAGGATATTTTTTAAAGGCTCTGACAGCGAGCCCTAAGGGTCTGTTAATTTCAGTAGGCTAGAGTAACCTGTTAGAACCATTAGATGTTGAACACACAATAACTAAATGATTACGCCCTATAGGGGATATTATAAAAGCGAGGTCCACAACTTGATCTTTAACTGCAGTGGATATATTTATTGCAAAGTTTTAGCAAGGGCAAGCATACAGTTTAATTCATTCAAATTTGATTAATCCTATCCTCTAATGTACTATTTTTATTCTAATAATTTTGATAACCTGATATGACGGCTGTTGCTGAGTTATTAAGGTTGGTCCAGTTTGGAGAGAGGGAGGGAAAGGGTGAAGCGATGATCAGTCGATCCAGTCCTTCCACGACTGCTGTACTGCTGGATTTCGTCAAGAGTCCCTGGCTTTGGCCAAAGCCCAGAAAATTCCTGATATCCGTAGTATCTTTGGCAGGATGAACATGAAAAGAGTTCTGGTTGGTCCAGTCGAAGCCCACTGCCGGTTTTGGGATGGTTATCCTCCGACGCTCGGCTCCCTCCTGCCGGCCGTGGCTCCCCAGGCTCCTCTCTTGCGATGTTAGGCTGTTCGTCTGTTCCTTCTCTGTATTTTAGAGTCCGGAGATTTGATGCTCCCGTTTTGGTCTGTCGTGCAGCATGTCTCGAACTTGGGTGCCGGCTGATGAAGATAACCACGATCTCCGTTATGCAGGGGTTTTTATACTCTCCGTTTGTCGGATTTTTCCCTTATCAGGCGACAATGAATCACTCGCCGGAGTCCAACCATATTAGGCTGTAGTTCCTTCCTTTTGCTCATCCTACCAGATGTTTCCTGGTTACTTCATCCCTCCCGTCCCTCGGGTCTAGTTCCTCAAAGTTTCTTGGCCCAACCTCTCAGCATGATTCTATTTATGGTTACTTTCCTGGCTACTAGCTATTGCAATGATTTCACAATTTCCAGCAATCAGAATCAGATCACAGTTATAATCACACTTTCCTGTTCATGGTTACATTCATTTTAACATTTCATTCCTTATATGGTTTAACACAAAATCATTATTGATCACACTCTAGTTTAGCTCATTTTTATAGTTATGTATTACTCACACTCCAACAGAAAGTCCCCGATTGTCCTCTCAGAGATAGAAAGTCCCGAAATGTCCAAGGCCTCATGCCTTGATGAGCATATCAGAAAGTCCCCATGACTCTTACCTTACTCCTTTAGTGCGTCAGCGGATCAGGGATCTCAACTTACTTGACAGGGGCAAACAGAAGAGGAGTTCATCATAAAAAACTTTTTTTTTAAATTAAATCAACATCTCCAACAGTCCGAAATAATTGAAATAAATGTGGACTCCTGAATATCAGGTCCTTGTCATCTATCAGATCATTGATGCCCCACAAGGTGAGATCTTGCATGGAGCCTCAGACCGAGGGAGATTGACCGTCATCTTGAACTTCTTCCATTTTCTAATAATTGCGCCAACAGTTGTTGCCTTCTCACCAAGCTGCTTGCCTATTGTCCTATAGCCCATCCTAGCCTTGTACAGTTCTACAATTTTATCCCTGATGTCCTTACACAGTTCTCTGGTCTTGGTCATTGAGAGAGAGAGGTGAGAGGTGCAGTAAATAAAGGTAATGAGTGGAGAACAGGAGGGCTTCTTAAAGAAGATCCAACAGGTCTGTGAGGGCCGGAATTCTTACTGGTTGGTAAGTGATGAAATACTTATGTCATGCAATAAAATGCAGATTAATTACTTACAAATCATACACTGTGATTTTCTGGATATTTGTTTTAGATTCCGTCACTCACAATCGAAGAGTACCTATGATAAAAAATTACAGACATGCTTTGCAAGTGGGAAAACCTGCAAAATCAGCAATGTATCAAATACTTGTTCTCCCCACTGTATTATTCTAGGTCTAAGTAGTAATGACTTCATGAGCTTCTTTAATGATAAAATTATAAATATTAGACACAAAATCCATCACCTCTTGCCCTCAACAGGCACTGATCTGCATTCGGATACAGCAAGTTTGGAAAAACCTGATATGTATTTAGACTGTTTTTCTCCCATCGAACTATAATAATTATTTCCTCTAAGCCGTCAACCTGTTATGAGCCATGAGAACAGTTTATTTCAGGATTTTCTGTCAGTATTTAGAGTGCATCATAGCATAGATGTTATGGACATCTCTTTTTGGGTTACACAAGGTCACGTGTGAAGCCTTGTGATCCACAGCAGTATTAACTGTTTGTCTTTGTCTGGGTGCCACCATATCTCAACACTGTGGTGTCCAGGGTCGAAGAGACCTGTTGCTGCATTCCTAGACATAATAGATAGCTAATTGTTGACGTTCCATTAGCATGAACAGACAACAGTGTCTCCAGACTAGAATGTGTTGAAGGTGAACACGAACATGGGTAAATGGTTTCCCTTTGACTATTTTTGGCGTAAAGAATTTGTGGCGTCATCTATGAGGGTTTAAAGTGTAACCACTAGCATGAGTTCGTCAGAATGTGAGACCGACTCAAGCACTTCAGGTGTACTTTGAGAGTGTCTCTAATTCTCCTTGGCCAAGTGTTAATAAATAATACAGCATAAGACATCAGAGGCTCCTGAACACTTTCTTCCTTCCTGACCTCACAATTGACCTTTGACTTCAGCAATTTCTCCACAACAATTGGCGTCACGAACAGGATTTCAACAGAACAAAGACGTGGTAAGTGCAAAATTTTATTACTATGCCTTACCATTTCTGCGTTTGACGAAATCATAAAAAACTATGTGCTTATTTAATCTGCCTGGAATATAAAAACATCAACAAAAGACAACAAAAGACCCACCAGGGGGTCAGGAGCTTCGGGTCTTGGGGACAATGTCCTGGCTGAAACCTTTGGCGTTGTTTGGAACGTATGTGTCATACAAACATCCCAGTTAGATGTTCAATTCGGCATATTGATTTAAAGTGAGAAATCAAGAAAGCTGACAATGGTGTAAAAAAAAAACGACTTTAAAAAATAATGGAGCTGTAACAATAATTGATTACAGAGCAGTGTACAGTGTGTGGATCTAATGGGGGGGCAGGTTGGGTTTATGACCCACTGCATTGCCACTACGTGGTTGTTTGTTTCCGGGGCAGTTTCGGGCTGCACTCGGCACAGAGAGACCCACCTGAGGTTTAAACTATAGAAAAGACATTTTCGGGGGAGTTTAAATACACCCTCGTTTGAATCAAGATCGGGGATCTGCTCTGTGTCCTTTGGGAAACGTTGGTTTTAAATGTGTATACACTGGGAGAGAAAAAGTAAATTTTTCCTCCTTTCACCTCAGATCACCACTGCTGCAGTTACAAACGTGTGGAGACTGATGCTGCTGTATTGTGGATTGAAATCTGTTTGTCTGTATGTGTAATGTCCTACTGCGCAAGTGAAAATGGGTAATGATCTGTCCAAAGCAGTACACAAACCTGAAAATATGCAATCTGACTCAGCAAAAGCTAAGTCAAAGACAAAATATTTTTCTGTAAAAAAACAACCAATGTGAAATTAGATGGTCAACCTGTCATTGATAAGCAGTGTGCTAAAAGCTGACCAGGCATCGCAGTTTAAGGCGATGTTTTCTGTTGGACTTGTCGGTAGACTGGAAGGATTGGATTTCGTGTCTCTGTTCACTTCTCTTTTGTGTGAATGGATGAATGGCATGTGACCGTATGAGGGAATATTTGAGAAAGAAAAGCTGCTAATGGCTGAGATAAATGTTAACCTTAATGGTGGAAATCAATCCTATGAGTCCAGATGCATCCAATAATGTATGCAAGTGTGGTTGACTGGTCTGTAAAAAGATGTAGTGGTGGTGTAAGAGTGAATGACAAAAGCTGCAAAGTTTAAATCCAGTGACTTAAAAAAGTAACTGATCTAAGTGCCAAATGGGTCAATGCAAGTACTAGAAGCCGAGTTGTAAACTAGAGCTTTAGAAATGACTAAGATAAAGCAGCGACATGTTGATAATTTGGAAAATTGTGCAAAAGCTATGATGTATGGCTGGGCAAAGCGCCAAGCTAAGAGTCCTGCTCCTCGTGAATTGTTGAATATTTTAGCCAAGATCGAGATAACACTGTCGGAACAAAAAACAATGGAAAAGTGCTCTTCGTCTTTCTGCAACTTTTAAATACAAGGCAATCTTGCAATGCAACGATACTGTAGATGAACAACCAAACAAAGCACATCACAAACTAAGGCAAAGGATGAACTTTTCCTACTAACAGCTACAGTAGTGAATTAGAAAGGAAAGTCAAGATTATGCACAGACAGGAGAGGAAAGACAGCAGACAGTCTAATGAGTCAGATTTAGAAGGAGAAGGAGCCAGACCCAGAGAGGAGGAGCCTCACACAGACTTTAGTGACGAGGAAGTGCAGATTGTAAAGCCAAAACAAAACAACATCTCTGCTCTCCCCCTTCAAGGATTATACTATTTTATGTTTAGCTCTGTTCAACTTCATTTAAAAAGTAACCTTTTTACTTAAATTGTCATAGGATTATTTCTACTACAAAGAAGAAATGTTTCAAGTGTTTTAAGTTAAGTATTGTAACAATCATGGCATACTATTTTGGTGTAGTACAATCTTCTTTAAACTTGATTAACACATGTTTCAACTTGATGAATATGTTTCACACGCCTTAAATCAACTCAGAATCAACTTCAACTCCAATCATGGTGCTCATTATGAATCGATAATTGTGCGGTTTGTGCTCAAATAATAATAGAAATAACTGCAATGTCAAGCTGAAAAAAAAAAAATCAAACTGGCTCTACTTAAAAGCACACTTTGTTCACGCTACTACATAAATGCCTAAATCTGATGTTACACTCGATTAGACAGACCAGAAACACAGAGGCACATAGGAAAACAACTTTTCCCCTGCCTCTGAAGTGTCACAGACATCTTCAATAAATGCTTGTAAAAATAATGATTGACAACATAGCAGTTTGAAAACCATGGACTTCTGAGTTCATGGAAGAATACCAAAAAAAAATGAGTTTGTTTTTCCTGAGCAGCTGAGGGTGGGTAATGGCCTCACCCAAAACTTTGATTTATTGGTTAAATGTGGAAGCAAAAAATGCAATAACCAAATGTTCACGAAAGGGTGCTGACTTTTCAAAGATAATTCACTGCGTTCAAGAAGCAGGAGGGTCAGCGCCAGATTCATACAAATGTAGCAGTATAGAGGTGCTAGGTTATTGGGTGACTCTGCCCATACTTAACACCAGGTGGCTGTTATGAGGTGGGCCAGTATAAAAGGGGCACTTTGCCACCAGCTCTTCCTCTTGCACCTCTGCCCTTAGTGCGTCATTTCCGGGCTCAAGGTCACCTGGTCTGCCAGGTATGGCTACCCGCTGTCTCATCACACTGGTCGCTTAAACTTTTCTGCGTGCTCATGGTATTTGTGATTGTAGGGTGTCTCTGTGTGCTGCTCCGTGCTCCCTTATGTGCAGTGGCGTGGTTATTTGGTAAGTGTCCCCCCTCTAACTTGGCGTTGTTGATACTGTCCGATGGCTAACACTAGTGTGGTCACAGGTGGATGGCAGCGACAGCCAGGGTGTCGTCTCTCTCTCTCCCTCCCTCCTCCTGTGCGAGCGTGTGTCCTAAAACAGGTATGTGTGTTTTTAGTACATGCGAGCAACCGCAGTATTTTAAAGTAATAACGGCGTTTTCCCTGTAATTAGGAGTTGCTGTGATCAGCTGCTTAGGAGTCGCTGCTGTTTTGTTTCCGGTGAAAGTCCGGTCTCCACGCTGTTTGTCTCTGATGAGGCTCTGGCTCTGAAGCGTCGCCTCAGTCGCGCTGCTTTATTTCTCTCTGCGACGCTGTCTCCCCGCTGCGTTGTGTATGGCGGCGTGTTGGTGGTTGGATGCTTGGCGTGATCTGCATTTTGCACCAGAGCCACTTTAGTAAATGCGCCTGTGTTTTAACCAGGGCCTGGCCCCTGTATATGGTTGAATGGTGTTTAGTTAATTTTGTATTCTAATTTTTCTTGGTTGTTTTTTTTTTATTTGATTAGTGTATAGATTCTGTTGTGGATTATGTTTTCTTTTTCTTGATTGTAATTCTGCCCACTCCTCCTGGAGCTGCCACCTTACCGTGGTGGAGGGGTTTGCGTGTCCCAATGATCCTAGGAGCTATGTTGTCGGGGGCTTTATGCCCCTGGTAGGGTCACCCAAGGCAAACAGGTCCTAGGTGAGGGTCCAGACAAAGTGCAGCTCAACATCCCCCTGATGAGAAAGAAAACAGATGGCACCAAGTTTCCCTTGCCCGGACGCGGGTCACCGGGGCCCCCCCCTGGAGCCAGGCCTGGGGGTGGGGCTCGTTGGCGAGCGCCTGGTGGTCGGGTCCTTACCCATGGGGCCCGGCCGGGCATAGCCCGAAAAGGCGACATGGGCCCCCCTTCCCATAGGCCCACCACCCATGGGAGGGGTCTCAGGGGGGGACATGTGCGTAGAGAGATGGGCGGCAGTCGGAGGCGGGGACCCTGGCGGTCTGACCCCCGGTTGCAGAAGCTGGCTCTGGGGACGTGGAACGTCACCTCTCTGGCGGGGAAGGAGCCTGAGCTGGTGCACGAGGTTGAGAGGTACCGGCTAGATATAGTCGGGCTCGCCTCGACGCACAGCGTGGGTTCCGGAACCAGTTTCCTTGAGAGGGGCTGGACGCTCTACCACTCTGGAGTTGCCCCCGGCGAGAGGCGCAGAGCGGGGGTGGGACTGCTTGTTTCCCCCCGGCTCGGCGCCTGCACATTGGGGTTCACCCCGGTGGACGAGAGGGTAGCCTCCCTTCGCCTTCGGGTGGGGGGACGGGTCCTGACTGTCGTCTGTGCTTATGCACCGAATGGCAGTTCAGAGTACCCACCCTTTTTGGAGTCTTTAGGGGGGGTGCTGGAGAGCGCTCCCTCTGGGGACTCCCTCGTCCTCCTGGGGGACTTCAATGCTCACGTGGGCGGCGACAGTGAGACCTGGAGGGGCGTGATTGGGAGGAACGGCCCCCCTGATCTGAACCCGAGTGGTGTTTTGTTATTGGACTTCTGTGCTCGTCATGGACTGTCCATAACAAACACCATGTTCAAGCATAAGGGTGTCCACATGTGCACTTGGCACCAGGACACCCTCGGCCGTAGTTCGATGATCGACTTTGTGGTCGTGTCGTCGGACTTGCGGCCACATGTTTTGGACACTCGGGTGAAGAGAGGGGCGGAGCTGTCAACTGATCACCACCTGGTGGTGAGTTGGCTCCGATGGTGGGGGAGGATGGCGGTCAGACCTGGCAGGCCCAAACGTTCTGTGCGGGTTTGCTGGGAACGTCTGGCTGAATCTCCTGTCAGAAAGAGTTTTAACTCCCACCTCCGGGAGAGCTTCGCCCATGTCCCGGGGGAGGCGGGGGACATTGAGTCCGAGTGGACCTTGTTCCGTTCGTCCATTGTCGAGGCGGCCGACCGGAGCTGTGGCCGTAAGGTGGTCGGTGCCTGTCGCGGCGGTGGCCCCCGAACCCGCTGGTGGACACCAGCGGTGAGGGATGCCGTCAAGCTGAAGAAGGAGGCCTACAGAACCCTTCTGGCCTGTGGGAGCCCTGAAGCAGCTGACGGGTATCGACATGCCAAGCGGAATGCGGCCTCGGCGGTTGCGGAGGCAAAAACTCGGGCGTGGGAGGAGTTCGGTGAGGCCATGGAGAGCGACTTTCGAACGGCTTCGAGGAGGTTCTGGACCACCATCCGGCGGCTCAGGCGGGGGAAGCAGTGCACTGTCAACACTGTGTTCAGTGGGGACGGTGTGCTGCTGACCTCGACTGGGGATGTCTTGGGTCGGTGGAGGGAATACTTCGAAGACCTCCTCAATCCCACCAGCACGTCTTCCTTGGAGGAGGCAGAGCCTGGGGACCCTGTGGTGGTCTCGCCCATCTCTGGGGCTGAGGTCGCTGAGGTAGTCAAAAAACTCCTCGGTGGCAGGGCCCCGGGGGTGGATGAGGTCCGCCCGGAGTTCCTCAAGGCTCTGGATGTTGTGGGGCTGTCTTGGTTGACACGTCTCTGCAACATCGCGTGGACATCGGGGGCAGTGCCTCTGGACTGGCAGACCGGGGTGGTGGTTCCCCTCTTCAAAAAGGGGGACCGGAGGATGTGCTCCAACTATAGGGGGATCACACTCCTCAGCCTCCCCGGGAAGGTCTTTTCGGGGGTCCTGGAGAGGAGGGTCCGCAAGATTGTCGAACCTCGGATCCAGGAGGAACAGTGTGGTTTTCGTCCTGGCCGTGGAACTGTGGACCAGCTCTATACCCTTAGCGCGGCCCTGGAGGGTGCATGGGAGTTCGCCCAACCAGTCTACATGTGTTTTGTGGACCTGGAGAAGGCGTTCGACCGTGTCCCTCGGGGGGTCCTGTGGGGGGTGCTCCGGGAGTATGGGGTTCCGGACCCTTTGATACGGGCTATCCGGTCCCTGTACTGTCGGTGCCAGAGCTTGGTCCGCATTGCCGGCAGTAAGTCGGACCTGTTTCCTGTGAGAGTTGGACTCCGCCAGGGCTGCCCTTTGTCACCGGTTCTGTTCATAACTTTTATGGACAGGATTTCTAGGCGCAGTCAGGGCGTCGAGGGGCTGCGATTCGGTGGCCTCAGGATTGGGTCGCTGCTTTTTGCGAACGATCTAGTCCTGTTGGCTTCATCGGATCGTGACCTTCAGCTCTCTCTGGAGCGGTTTGCAGCCGAGTGCGAAGCGGCTGGGATGAGAATCAGCACCTCCAAATCCGAGGCCATGGTGCTCAGCCGGAAAAGGGTGGAGTGCAGTCTCCGGGTCGGGGATGAGATCCTGCCTCAAGTGGAGGAGTTCAAGTATCTCGGGGTCTTGTTCACGAGTGAGGGAAGGATGGAACGGGAGATCGACCGGCGGATCGGTGCGGCTTCTGCAGTGATGCGGACTCTGCACCGGTCCGTCGTGGTAAAGAAGGAGCTGAGCTGAAAGGCGAAGCTCTCGATTTACCAGTCGATCTACGTTCCTACCCTCACCTATGGTCACGAGCTTTGGGTAGTGACTGAAAGAATAAGATCGCGAATACAAGCGGCCGAAATGAGCTTCCTTCGCAGGGTGGCTGGGGTCTCCCTTAGAGATAGGGTGAGAAGCTCGGCCATCCGCAAGGAGCTCAGAGTAGAACCGCTGCTCCTCCGCATCGAGAGGAGCCAGTTGAGGTGGCTCGGGCATCTCGTGAGGATGCCTCCTGGACGTCTCCCTGGTGAGATGTTCCGGGCACGTCTCTCCGGGAGGCGGCCCCGGGGAAGACCCAGGACACGCTGGAGGGACTACGTCTCTCGGCTGGCCTGGGAACACCTTGGGGTCCCCCTGGGAGAGTTGGCAGAAGTGGCTGGGGAGAGGGAAGTCTGGGTTTCCCTGCTGAAGCTGCTGCCCCCGCGACCCGATCATGGATAAAGCGGAAGAAGACGAACGAACGAATTCTGCCCATTAATTAGTTTCTTTCCTTTTAGTTGCTGGAGACTGGTGGTGGTGCTGGTGACTGGGTGGTGGTACCCCCCTCTGCCTGCTGTGTCCTGGGAAGCGGGTTCCTCACTTCACTGAGTGTGTGGGTCACGTATGCCTGGGTGGTGTGAAATTGTATCTAAGTAACTGCAGAGCATGTATGCACACCTACATCCAACTTTATCACCACTGTAGGCGTTTCCGGGGTTTCCATTGCGGAACCGTTATTTCAGAGAACTAAAATAACTGTTAAAGGCTCTGAAGTGATGCGTTCTTTTCTGATATCTGATAAAAGCCCAATTAATCTCATGGGGAGGGATCTGCTTTGTAAACTGCATGCTACTATTCAGTGCACCCTGGATGGATTGTTTTTGACCCTCCCTGATGAAAAATCCGCTCTAGCATTTCAGTTTTTGCAGAGTACGGAAGACAGTTTGTATTGCTGGGAATTGATGGGTTTTAATATGCTTCCCAGTTTCACTGTTTTAGATATTCAGAAAATTGCCAAATCATTTCCAGCATGTGCAACATTGATGTCTACAATGAGGCCTCTTTTTCATTGTCATTGTACTGCAGCATTTAACCCTTCTGAGCAGTATGAACAATTTGTTTCCAGGTTTTTAAATAAACAAGAGGGGTTAGAGTGTGAACAATGTTTGTTTGTTGGTCCGCAGGGATGTGCCATACCAGTCCAACTATCTAGTGAACAGCAGAGGTTGTTTAATGTTGAAAGTTCATACTTACATTTGGTTGTGGCCGTCACACCTGGCTGTGAGCTGAAACACCTTGGACACATGGTGGCTCAGTGCCAGATATTGAGAGAAGCTGTACCAGCTTCTCAACACCAAACAGTAACATATTTAGAGGAGGAACTGTATATGTTGTCTTTAGATGAACATATGCAATTACTGATGTCTACATTTGTTACTCATCAGCCGCCTCTTCCCGCACAGTATGGACCTCCTTCTGAATTGTCTGAGGTTTCACCTATTTTTTTGGGCTAAACATAAAAATCATCTGGGTTTTGTAAATTCGGCTCCGCCACAAATAGTCACACTTAAGCCTAATGCTAAGCTACCTATGATCAGACAATATAATTTGCCACAGAGCTGTAGTAGAAATTGAAAGTGTCATTCAGTCTCTGTTGGATCAAGACGTGCTAGTTCAAACCACCAGCCTAAAGCAAATCGCCCTGATGAAGTGCAGGACCTGCAGCTATTAATGATATAGTGGTACCTGCAGCTCCAATTGTGCTTGACACCAATTCGTTTTTAGCTTCTTTACCACCTAACTCCATGCACTACACAGTCGTTAATCTGAGTTCTGCATTTTTCTCGATACCGTTGCATCCAGATAGCCAGTATCTGTTTGCATTCACATTCAAAGGTAAGCAATACACTTGGCGGCGGTTGCCGCAGGGTTTTGTCGAGAGTCCCACGGTGTATGCAGTGGCGGTAAAAAGAGATCTAGATGGGCTCCACCTGCCAGGTGGCTCCACTCTCTTGCAGTACGCTGATGACCTCCTAATAGCTTCTCCATCAAAAGAAGCTTGCCACACAGACTCTATCTTGCTGCTACGGAGACTGGCCGAGTGTGGTCACAGAGTGTTGCTGGCAAAGTTGCAATTCTGTCGACCAGAGGTGACATATTTGAGTTGTGTTCTGAAGGATGGACAACGCCTTTTGTCACAGGAGAGGGTGAAACTGCTAGTAAACATGCCTCCCCCCACAACCAAGAAACAGATGCTCTCTTTTCTGGGGATGGCTAATTCCTGCAGACACTGGATTTTTGAATATGCAACTATGGGTTTTGCGAGCTGCCACACTGCAATCGGCTCCACCTGTGGTACAGTGGACTGAGGAGATACACAAAGCCTTTCAAGATCTGAAAAGTGCTCTCACAATGACTCCAGCGTTGGGTTTCCCTGACTATCATCAGCCGTTCCATCTACATGTCCATGAGAGAGATGGCTTCGCCACTGGCATTCTGGTACAGAAACATGGTTCTCATTATCGTCCCGTTGCGTACTACTCCTCTCGACTGACCCCTGTAGTTCTCGGTATGCCAGGTTGTCTAAGAGCAGTGGCCGCTGTTGCCATTTTGATCGACAAATCTCCCATTGTACTGGCTCATGACTGTGTCGTGCACGTTCCACATGCAGTATTACACATTTTGAACACATGTGCAACACAACACATGACGGCAGCACGTCGCTCAGGTTACGAGGCAATATTTCTTTCAAGTCCCCACATAACTTTAAAGCGCTCACCTCCAATAAATCCAGCTACTCTGCTACCATTGATTGATACAGATGATGAGCATGACTGTATAAATGTGCACATCTCCGAGACTAGATCTGCTGCAAACACCGATACCAAATTCTGATATGGTTCTTTATACTGATTGTTCGGCTAGTAGACCATGTGACAACGTATATTTGGCTGGTTATGCAGTAGTAAATGACTTTGAAGAACTTATTGAAGCAGGATCTTTGCCTCATGGAACTTCAGCCCAAGTAGCTGAGCTGTATGCTCTTAATAGAGCCTGCATACTTGCTTCTGGTAAAGTTGCCACTATCTACACTGACTCGCGATAGGCATTCGGCGCTGCGCATGACTCTGGACAATTATGGAGAATGAGAGGTTTTGTCTCATCCTCTGGTAAGCCATTACAGCATCACGCGTTGGTAAATGATCTATTAGAGGCTATTTTGTGTCCGTCACAGCTTGCGATTGTAAAATGTGCAGCCCACACTAAAGGAAATGGTCCCGTTTCACGAGGAAATGCAATGGCTGATACTGCAGCCAAACAAGCCGCATTTTCCTCCTCCTCCATGGTCCATCAATATACCACCACACAACCCGTCAATCCAATTCCAGTACCTTCCGCTAATGATGTCGTGAAAATGCAAGATCGCGCTGATAACAGGGAGAGAAGTCTTTGGTTGCGTAAAGGTTGTGGCTGGCTTTTGGCTCCGCCCGGATGGGCGACTAGTTTGCCCAAGAGCTCTCCTACATGTCTTGGCACGTGTGGCACATGGACCAACACATGTCGGAAGAGGGGTGATAGATGATGTTATTCGTTCACAATGGTTTGCACCAGGCATTACACAAGTCTCACAAACACTTGTAGGCAGTTGTATGACGTGTCAACAGACCAGATAGAAGAAGAACACAGTGAGGCATGACCATCTGGAACCTCTGTCACGTTATTTTTGCAAAAAGAATAATAAATGTACATATGAAAATGTGAATTGTGAAAACGAAAAATGAAAAATATGTTAAGGCTATAAATATTTGTTAGTCATAACTGAGCGATTCTCAAAGTGAGATGGTGGTTTCACAACAAGAAAAGAAGACACAAAAACAGTTGTTAACTGACTGCTAAAAGAAAAGTCACGGAATATAGATAGTGACAAAATTTAGTTTTTGTATAAAAAAATCATGCAGGAATGTCAGGAATTTTAGGGTTCAAGTTGCAGTTGAATGTTTCGTATCACCCACAAAGTTCTGGTCAAGTGAAAAGAATAAACACAACTATCAAAGAACGGTTGACCAAAACAGTACTGACAAAAGGTCTGAAATGGCCTGATGCACTGCCTTTGCTGTACTCCATCCAAAGCGCACTAAGTGCAACAACAGGACTGAGTCCTCATGAGATGTTAATGGGAGACTAATGTCCACAGGGACAAGGTAACCTCTGACACCAAACAAAACTTCTCTGCTTTGGACGGATGAGTTTGTGGCTGAATATGTAAAAGATTAATTGACTTTTAAATTTTATCATTACAGGTGTCTGAACGGCTCACAAAACCATCGGAGGAACCAATTCATCCTTTTAATGATGGAAATTTTGTATTAATCAAATTATTTAAAAAAAAAAATGTTTTTGTCTTCCAGATGGAACCAGGTGTTGGTGACAATGAGGACTTGTATTTCCTGTGCTCTAACCAAACTAACCAAACTGTTAACCCTGTTATGTTTGACTGTCCAATTGACAGATGTGATGACTGTTATATTGTTTACCCCCTGACTTTCTCTCAAGGTAAATGGTCGTGGACAACACATGACAAAGCTCGGATTAAGACAGTGCTGAGTGCACCCAGGTAATGAAGGTAACATTCACAGCTGCTGTACCTTTGACTGAACCTCTGGAGCTGTGGTGTTTCACTAAACAGCCATTGAACAGTTATCCTGATTATAAACTGTGGGTTGTTAATTACTGAGATGTTCCAGGGAGGTGCAGAGCGGTAAGATCTGTACTATGGTGAAAAATGGTAAGGGTGATAGTTTTCTATATATTGGTCAATTTTCTTCCATAAATACACTTGAGGTAGCCAAACCTAAATCAACAAGGCGTGATGGAAGTACAGGTGAAGTTTCTCAAACTCTAGTGCAAAAACAAACAAACTTGGCCTTCAGTCTAATGAATGATTATGCTTGCGATTGTAATCTCAGTTACTGTTGGCTATGTCAAAATATGCCTTCGTCCATACTCACCAATGTCTCATCTAATTCCATTCACTAGAAGGAATTATAAAGTGTTAAACTGGAATAATTTGGCCATGAGGTTTGAAGATGAAACAGATGAGTGCTATACTCCTGCCTACCCTATAGATTCTGCAAAGTAGTCACGTAATGCTGAAATTGCCTTATACGTTGCTAAAACAGTTAATGAACGGTACCTACCGAGCAGTTTCAATTATACTACACTTTTTCGCATTATTCATATACAGATGTATGTGAAATTAGGTTTTGAATAGAGAGTTCAAATAGTTTTGGCCCAAACAAACTGTTCAAAACCTCTTGGAGATCAGGTGTGTGTTCCCCAACCATATGTTGCATCTTTAATGGTGGAGGCCGTAGTTTCTGTGCAGCCGTGGTCCGGTGTGAGGTCCATAGAGTCAGTTCAGATACAGAAACGTAACTGCTCAGTGCCACAACAGATGGAGCGAACTCCACAACGTGATTGCTCAACTTATGTTCCTCTGGTGTTCACCCATGAACTGCAAAATGTTTCCTTGTGTTTTCAGGGAGTAGGAGACGGACCTGATAATTTAGGACAAAGCAGCTGTAAAACAGTAGTAGATGTCACTCTGAGACAGTCTTCGTTACCTGAGAGAGTGTATCTAGTCTGGGATAAAGCTTATTGCTGCATGCCCTATGAGTTGTTTCATGGTGTCTGCTATTTGGCATACCTAATTCCCTTGATCAGGGAAGTGAAATCCACTGAGATTGCTTCATTATACCCGCCTCTACATAAATATAAAAGAGAAATCTCAACATCTCAAAAGATAGCCAGCTTCCTCTTGCCTTGGTACGGTATGTATATAACTCAACAGGAGCTTGAATTTCTGTCTAAAGTCCTGGAGAATCATCTCAATGCCTCCAGTAGAGCCATGTTAGCTGAACATAGGGAGCTGCAGGAAGTTAAAACTGTAGCTTTACAGAATCGTATGGCGCTTGATCTCCTGTTGGCAGCACAGGGAGGAACTTGTAAAGTTATAGGTACTGAATGTTGCTCCTACATCTCTGACGCGACTGCTGAGGTCATGGATATGGCGCATGACACAGCTCGAGGTATTAAAGAGTTACATGATAAACATGGGTTTAACTTTGGGGACTTTTCTGGTACCTTGGGATCATTGGGATCAGGGTTAGTTAAATTTTTGGCTACTCTGATTTCAGTGGACTCCTTATTCTTTTCCTCTGCACTTGTATGATCTCATTGATTAAACTAATGGTGAAGAAGACAACAAGGTCAGTGGTCTAAGCACCCAGGTGTGTACGCCCAGAGGTTGCCAATCCAGTGGGTAAGAGGTATTATAATTTTGAAGGTTTTGAGGAAAGGATTCGAAGCTTTGACCTTGATGATCTTCTCTTGGTGAAAATGATGAAGAGGAGACCTATGGTCTGTAAATGTATGGTGTCTATAGAGCAAAGGGGGTTAAGTGGATGAATAAAAATAAATAAAATTGAGAAAAATATTTCTATCTTCGGGGATAAAATCAGTTTTCTGTTACCTGTGTGTTCCATTTTAGGTTAACTTTATGTGATGATTCTGGCTTTACTGGTTGTTTGGTGTTCTAAAAGATGTGATTTTTAATCATTTAGGAATTGCCATTTTATGAATCAGTTTTAAAATCTATTTTCAATTATGGTTTTCACAGTAAATGTTTAAAGTTACAATTATGTTATGATGATATGCAACTGATGGATATCGACTGTTCATGGAAAGTTCTACAAAGATGGATTCCACGCCACCATGCATCGTATGTGCTAGTAACCTCTCCATGGTGGTGACCCTCTACTGTACATAATGTACATGGGTCGAAGATTTTGCAATGTCTTGATTTCAACGATGATTGTTGTGATTGATTTCAAAGAGAGAAGAAATTTGCTCTAAAAATGTTAAATTAATTGTTTTATGGAACCCCTTCTAATTGCCAGGGTTTTATCTATTAGGTGAAATAATAAATTTGATCTT